>PVJL010004277.1:0-133813 GCA_004026885.1 Lyroderma lyra
ATCCCTGCATACCTACTGATCCCCACAAGAAATTATAGGGAAAAAAACAATTCAACAAATGAACTCAACAAATATTTATTGATCTGTTAATAGTGCCAGGTATTGAAATAGGTACTACATATACAAAAATAAGTATGTGACAGGCCCTTTGCTCTCAATTAGTTAATACTCTAAGAGGAAAACACAGGAAACCAAATAATCATAATATAATTTAAGTGCATTTTTACCTGTGCTCTTTAAAATATAATCTATATCTCATGAGCCCCACAGTCCTGCAATGACTCAAGCTCTCTGACGTCATAGATAAGGCAGTGATTAATTTTATACCAGGATGGGGAAAGTCAGAGAAGATGTTTTAGAAATTTAAAATTCCAGTTGACTCCTGAATTTCATGTTAGCTCCCACAAACAAAACTTATGTTACATCCTGGCAAATAAAAATATTTGCTGTTTTTTATGACAAATTATTTTACTTCAGTTCTTTTTTGTCTATTAACTCATTTAGAGTTCTTACATTGCAAGTAACAGAGATTAATTCAAAGTAAACTAGACAAAACTAAATGAATTTGAAATGATGTGATGTTATCAAACCTAAGGAAACTAGAAGAACAGATGGTACAAACTACAGGAACTGCAAAGGATCTGGAGAGCTATAGAGCAGAAACTTATGAACAGTCCCTTCAACAAAATGTTGCCATAAAAAAAAAAGAGGTCCAACGTGTGTAAAAAGCATGACATATAAAACACATGCAAATAGACATGTCATAAATTTATCACCTATAATAAGTATAAATCAAATACTCATGTAGCAGCCACTCTAATGAAGAAAGAGAACATTAACAGTACTCTTAGAAGACTTGAATGTGTCCTTTTATCATTACAACCCAAATGTTTCTTCCTAAAGGTAATTAAAATTCTGACTTTATGAAAATAATTTTCTTGCTGCTGCTAAACTTACATAAAGTTCAAAATCAAGCAAAACTCTAAATACTATCCATTGTCTATTCTTTCTTACTATAATCGAATTTCAATTTTAGGAAATAAATGAGGAGAAGGATGGAGTGGGAGAGAGAGGGAGAGAGAGAGAGAGAGAAGGAAAAAGATTTATTCAGGTTGACCTAGTTTGGGGAGCATCCCCACCCTTGACTAATAGTCCCAGTAGAGACTAGATCAAATCAGGAGAGAAACAGTACTTAAAGCAACACAGGATACTAATATGGGCAGAAATGTGAATCAATGCTAGTCAAGTAAAAGTGACAAATGTCTACTACATCCATAAATTTTCTACCAGTGCCACTATAAGGAAAGTTTCTATATAGTAAAATATTTCAGAAAATGTCAGAAAACTATTCAGTTTGGAAGCATATCTCAACTCAATCAAATATTGAAAACTTGTCTGCTAATATTTTTTTGTAGTACCACCTGACTATACCTTCTCCACTTTCTCTATAGTGTAGATTTCATCTAAGACGTGGATCAAATTTTACTTTTGCCAAGAAAACAGCTAAGCCCTTGTAACTACCCTCCTATAGACTAAAAGTTGGTATACACATGTCAGTCAGTATGATAGTTCCTTTGTGTGAACCCTTGCTAAAATTTATTTAATTTTCTGAACTATGTACTGTGCTAAGACTCAGATACAAATTTTTATCTAATTAAATTTTCATCTTCATTTGATTTTTATAGTGATCCTATGAGATAGATACTGTTATCATCTCCAGTCTATGCAAAAGGAAAAATAAGATTCAAATATATTGATGAGAATATTATAAGAAATGTCACTCCTGTTACATAATCCAGGGCACAAAGTCAAAGTGACTTGGTCACTTGAATGCTGTTAGATATTCTTAAGCCAACAGAGATTCTAAGTACCAACATTAGAGGAGGAAATTTGGGGACAGAAAGATCAACCCAAAAAGTTAATTGAAATTTGTCTTACATTTTAAGATACTCTGTGGGAAAAAGTATGTGTTAAACAAGGATTAGTATCTTAAACCAGAATTTGCCAAACTTTATGAAAGGAATTATGTTAAGTTTGAAAGCAGAAATTATTTCCTCATAGAAATAACTAATATCAAAATATAGTACCTGGCTTTTGAGAAAACCTCAATTCAATTTTTTATCACCTATTACACAATTTCTATATGATTACACATAATAGCATATTTATATTAATAAAAAATAAGAATATGGATCACCTAGCATTGTTATGCTAAAAAAGTTATTTCCCAGAATCCATTTCCTTCTGTTTTCCTTCCACATGAACTTGGTCATCTGATGTACTTAGGCCTTCATATTAATAAAATATTGCTGCTACAAGGTGAGGAAGCCCATTCAAAGACCACATGGAAAGGGAAGCAGCCATTACATATGTCCCAGGCAAGCTGAGCTCTCAACAGACACTCTAGCTAAATGAATCTGCATGAAACCAGGGTAAGCTACAGAAGAACCACTGAGTCAACCCATGAAATTTTAAGAAATAGTAAATTTTCATTGCTTGAAAAATTAAATGAAAATAGAATTTTTATTCTATTCCAAGTCAGCAATAGAGAATTGATTTGAAAATTTATACAATAATTAAATTTATACAATTAATATAATACAAACCTAAAAGTTGGTGTACTGGGCAGTAGGTGGATGTTGGAGCAGTAGTGAGGAACCTACATTTAGAGATTAGGAAGATGTCTTGCAGCATTGAGGCAATGACAAATATTTTTCTGAAGTATTCTGGAAACCAGAGAGTATGTTTAATGATTCAATAACTTGCAGATCTGGTTAAGAAATTTAGGCAAAAAGTTAAAAATATCAATTGTCTTCTTTCAGCTGTGTATGATAGAGTAAGAAGAGGCAAAGAGAAGATAAAAAAGGAATTTCATTTTGCAAGATGAATTTAGAGAATATATGAAGAAGCCAGAAGTTGCTTGGTTGAAAAATAAAATTATTTCATATAGTCAGTCTCTCCAGCCAGCAGTGAATTCTCAAAGAAGTCTATGCCTTTAAGGTAATTATAAAATCAGTGATGTGGCCATAAGACCCTTTATTAAAACCTCAAAAAGAGTTAGGAAGTACCTAATGTACACTCTCAGCTAGACAAAAAGGCTTCTAAGAATCTTAAAAGTATTGCCCCACAGCAGCCACATACAGAGTCTAAAGTAAAAGAAGTTTGTCTTTAAAATAATTGTAGAAGTGGCTTTGGTGGTATCAAGTGAAACCCGATCTGACTTAAAGAAAGACCATTAACTTTTTAACAGAATTTATCAGATTGAACTAAAAGGGAGACAGATTAAAAGGAAAAGAAGCCTCTGGCTTTCCAATTTATGAAGGACAGCAAGTTGAGAGAGCAACTCACTGCAAATGCAGGTCATTTCTAATAAAAAAGAAGGAAGATGTCTCACAGGCCAGAACCAAGTTTACAGAGATGACAGCCAAGAGCAACAGTGAACAGTGTTTTAGAGAATGACTAGCCAGGAGCAGAACTGGGCGTTCATCAAGGCAATTCTCTGCCCCCAAACCCCGATAACTTGTGCCTGTCGGGCTTTCAGCACTGCTGTGGTCTAACTGCTGTGTTTCCTTTCTTCCTCTTTGAATACACGTATCTTTTGCTGTTACCTCTTTCTGATTCACTGTTCTGTGTTAAGTATGTGAGGCTCAAGTAACTTATTTTTTAGGCCATGAGTACATGAATCAAGAGGAGCCCCACCCAAAATGCCTCATCCATATCCAGACCTGATTTTGTTGATGAGATCATGGGCTTCTTAACTGATTCTATGACTAGATGAAACCATGGGTGTTTAGGAGGTGACAAGTGTATTTTGTGTATCAGGAAGATATGAGTCACTGAGGCTGGAGGTTAGAACTTGGTAGATTGTTACCAAAATGGAACCCAGTGAATCATACTTTCCTGTAAGAATACTGTTGTGAGACCCTTTCCCTCATGGGATTTGCTTTGCCAGTGGGACATCAGCAAATGCAAGGCTAGCAGGGTCTTGATGAGCATTTAAACACAGGGTCTTGAGCTACTGAAATATTGATGCCACCATGGAAGGAAGTCCAGTCTACTCTGAAACAGGAAAGACCACATGGAGAAAAGCGTCAAGTCATTTTAGCAATATTAGCTAAGGCCAGCCCTCAGCCAATCTTCTAATTGGGCACAGAGGCATGAGTGAGCCAGGTGAAGGCAGCAAAGGAATTACCTAGCCACAAGTTAGGGACCAGTGCTAAGTTTTCTGTAGCCCTTATTGTTCCTAACTGATACTGAGAAACACCAAACATTCATTTAGTACTTGCTAATTGACTGACAGATCCTTCCACATCATTCATTATTCTTCCAATCAATATTTTTAATAGTTTATGTATCTGGAAGTATACAGATACATATTGGAAAGGTCTTTAAAGAATAGGAATTTTTGTTAATTACCCTCCACTTGCTGGTACTACCAAAATAGACATTTAATTTTGAATACTCTATTTTCCCTTACTTTTGATCATATGATGATGTAGAAATAAAGGAAATTTGTTAAAAATTTTACAACTTAAACTAAGTCTAAAATCACTGAACCATGCCTCTTCATGTTTGATGCTTAAAATATAACTTAGACGTCTGGTTTTGTCCTCCATCATGCTGGTAGGGCAAGGAGAAGCAGATGAAAGAAGTCTCAGGTTTAAATGCCATAGACTCTTACTGTTATTACCGAGTTTCAGTGGTCTGTCTTAAATAAATGCCTTCTAAATAATTTATATTCCTTCAGTCAATTTCCAGAGTCTTGAAATTATTGTTTGTTATCATTTTGTCCAGTTTTATGAATGCATTTTGTGAAGACGATTTGCTGAGTTCCTCGTTCAACCACTCTGGAAGTCCTCCCCACCACCCCCCGCCATTGTGTCCATTTTAAGAGTTTTTATTTTATTTTATTTTTTATTGTTAAATTTATTGGGGTGACATTGATTGGCAAAAATTACATAAGTTCCAGGTGTACCATTCTACAATATATTATCTATGTGTTGCATTATGTGTTCACCCCTCTTTCCCTCACGATGTATTTGACTCCCACTCCCTCCTCTCCCACCCCTCCCTCCTTATCCTCAGGTAACCACTAAACTATTGACTGTGTCATGAGTTTTTGTTTCTTTGTTGCTTTCAGTTTTATATTCCACATATGAGTGAAGTCAACACGGTTCTTGGTTTTTTCTCTGTCTGGCTTATGTCACTAAGCATGATGATCTCAATGTCCATCCATTTTGTTGCAAATGGCAATATTTCATCTTTTCTTACAGCTGAGTAATATTCCATTGTGTATATGTACCACAGCTTCTTTATCCAGTCATCTGTTGCAGGGCACTTTGGTTGTTTCCACGTTTTCGCCACTGTGAATAGCACTGTAATGAACATTGGGGTACATAAGTCTTTGCGGACTAACATTTCAAAATTTTGTGGTAGATCCCCAGAAGGGGGATTGCTGGATCATATGGTAGCTCCATTCCCAATTTTCTGGTGAACCTTCACACTGTCTCCCACAGTGGTTGTACCAATTTGCACTTCCACCAGCAGTGTACTGGGGTTCCTTTTTCTCCACACCCTCTCCAACACTTGCCCTCTCCAACACTTGTTATTCCTTGTCTTGTTGATCATAAACATTCTAACAGTTGTGAGGTGGTATCTCATTGTGGTTTAGATTTGCATTTCCCTGATAGCTAATGAGGATGAGCATTTTTTCCATCTATCTGTTGGCCATTTCTTCATGGGTGAAGAGTCTGTTCCGATCCTCTGCCCTTAAGAGTTTTTACTTACTGTTTTTAATTTAATTTATAGTGATCTATCAATACTCATTTATATAGATCTATCTACTCACATATTACAACGTACATTATTATTCACCCTGTGTCTTTTCTTCTTCATCTACCCCATCTTTAGGACAGTGTTCTGGTTCATTTGTTTTGTTTGTTTTGCTTATATAATTCTTTTCTTGGGTAGTTTCCTCAATAGTGTGCATGAATGATATCCTCTACAGTCTTAGCAACAAGAAGCATATTACACATGGGTACATTATGCACCAGGGAACTTTAATTTCTGTGAGTGATTGGGCATCAAGGTTATGGATTGACGCAAGCAAGCAAGTGAACTTGCACTGGATCCTTTACAGAATCATGAGGAAGGAAAATTTTGCATCAAACCTGAAAAGAGACCAAGGAAACCCCACTTACTGACCCAGGGATTTCTTAGGAAGTGAATTAAATGATATGTAAAGACAAAATTGCTTTCAATAAACCATGATTTCAAATTTACCATCTTATGGGAGTAAGCCTAGCCTCAGGCTATGAGCATTATGAAAAGCCTAGATTAAGAAATTGACATAAAAATTAAATTGGAATTGGTAAAAATGCTGAGGATCAATTAGAAGTATATTCCATATTAACTCAAGGGAGAGGGTATTTTATCCACAGCACTCAAAGATTTTTAAAGGAAGAGAATATCCAGGAAAAATAAGTTCATAGATAATTATAAAACACATGAGAAAGCTCAATGGCAAAATTACAGCCATCAGATTCTATAAAATGAAAAATTTACCTCCAAAGGACTAGAGCAAATAGAAGAATCTGGAAGGGCATTCAAAATAAGTACCTTTAATGTCTAAAAAGATATATTAAGTCATTACTTCATAAAACACTAATAGAAAATTATGAAACAAGAAGAGCTGGATTTGAAAATTATCTTTAAAAGTCTTCAATATAAAATATAGTAATTGAGGGAGTTCCCCGATGGTGTAGTGGCTTAAGGCTTCGGCGTTGGCGCTGTCAGAGCTGCGGCCTGGGTTCGATTCCGAGTCAGAGAGCTACCCACATACCAAAAAGCAAAAAAAAAAAAAAAATAGTAATTGAAATAAAAATGTTCCACATCAACTAACTATAGATGAGATATTACTAAATGGATATAAATAAAATTTCAGGTAATCACCTAGACATAGATAAAATGAAAGAAATATGAAAAAAAAAAAAACCACCATGAAGAATATACATCACCATACCATACTTACTTTCCAAACTTCAAACTTGTATATTCAACTACCTCTTCAACATTTAAATTTGGATGTCTAATGGGTATTCCAAACCCAATATGTCTAAGATTGAACTCCTGAATCTTCCACCAAAAACCGTTATATTCACCAGGTTTCCCGTCTCAGTTGATTCCAATTCTATCCTTCCAGTTACTTGGCCAATTACCCTGATGTAACCTTGATGTCTACTTTTTTCAAATCTTATATTCCATATATCATCAACTGATTGACTCTAGTTTCAAAATGTATCCAATTATCTGACTACTTCTCACAATCTCTACTAATACTTCCCCAGTCTGAGCCACCATCATCTCTCACCTGCCATAATGGATTACTAAAAATGTCTCCTATCTGGTCTTCCTGCAGTGTACCATTGCGGCACTATAGTTTATTCTCAACAGAAGCAAAGTGGTCACTTTATAGCATAATTAATATTATGTCACTCCTGTGCTCAAAACTTGATAAATTTATTTCTGTCAAAGTAAAAACTAAAATTCTAACACTGACCTTTCAGGGCTTATCTGATCTGCTATTTGTACACATGCTATCACCTCTCTGACTTCATCTATTTTCTTCTCTTTCCTTCCCCATCACTCACTGCATTCTAGACATAAGGAATTTCTTATAATTCCCTAGTTATTTCAGGTATACTATGTATGCCCTTAGGACCTTCTTTCAAGCTGTTGTTTCTTTCTGAACTATTCCTCCTCCAAATAACTGCATGGTTAGTTCCCTCCCTAATGTAAGTAACTACTGCAATGTTATCTTTTCAATGAGGCCTCCCTGACTATGCTATTTAAACTTGAGCCCCTCTCTCATGCCAAGAACAATGGCTAATCAGATTAAACAATATATATCAGTAATTATATTTTATATTAAAGCATTTGATTAAATGGATTGATAAATAATAGTGACATGACAAAACATTAAATTGAAACAATTACTTCATTTCAATCAACTATGTGAGTTACTTAGGACACATGTAATACTATATTACAGAGGATCAGGAACTGATAAAAGATATGATTAACTTATTCTGGGTGCAAAATCTTGAGCCAAACTGAGTTAAGTTTCAGAATGTATGGAAGGCAGAATGGGGTGGGAGTTGTGTAGGACTACGAGAGTGGTCACCCACAGGAGTTACAAACTCAAATGCCAGTAGGAGCCAGACTGACTGGCAACCTAAATGTGTGTATTGGGCAGGGTTTAACAAAACAGGAAGTGGTAAGGCCTATGGCAAACAAGAAAGTACATGAACAGTCAAGAAAATCAAATTCATTACCCTAAGCTATATTTCCTCATGGGATATAATTCCTCACTTAGTTCCATTAAAAAATGGTAAGTGAACTAACCTACTGTTTCTGTGTTTCTGTTGCAGTTTTATTATTGCCTAAGATAATTTTTTTAGTAGGGAAGGATTTAGGCATCATTTAATACATGGTTCCCAAAAGATTAACACTCTTGATTCTGTGCCTAATGTTCTAAATGAAAGAGTCACTCAGGTACTCTTAGAGTCTACTTCTTTTATTCTAAAAATAAATTCAATGCTTACGCTTGATCAGGCATTTGGGAATCTAAGTCCATGTAGGCTTCCACTGTGATTTTGCTTGTGTGCAACCCAGACCCTTGCAGGAAGAGATTCTTGAAGTGACACATACATCTCTTGCCATATGGTTTGCACATGCATTTTCTGCATGCATGGCTAATTCAAGGGCATGAGAAAACATATGCAAACGCTATTGGGCATAGAAATTTAGACATTGCTTTGAAATGTTGACCTTTAAATGTTTAACACCTGTACTATACAGGATATGATAACATCTCACAAAACTACAAATCTTCATTGGAAATATATGTGGAAATGGTCAGGCTGTGAAAAGGGAAAGAAATCTTATTCTCTCTGCACAAGGGGGAATCTCAACTAGGTGAATTTGGAACGGGAATATTTGTCCATTCCACTGTTTTTATTTTTCCAGTAGACAAGATAGTTAATTTAAATCATCATTAAAAATAAAATACCATCATCCTGCAACTTTCTCACAATAAACTATAAAAACATAGTATTTCCAGATAGAATCTTATATAACAGAAATAAAATAAATGCTGAATTCCCGATTTTGTGCTCTAAGGTTATGATAATCTAAATGTACACACACACACCACACACACACACACACACACACACACACACACATATATATATATATATATAATGCTTTATTTATTTAATATGAAACAGGACCATCTAAGGAAATCACCTAGCTGTGGAAATAGAAAATCTGTGACACTACAGCAATAATGTTAATAATTGTAATCTTAATTAAAATTAGCTCAGCCAGTTGGGAAAAATATTTTACTACTCTGAACCTCTGTTTATTCATCTGTAAAATTAGATAAATAATGCTATCTCACATGTTATAAGGATAAGTATCAAATGTGATAATGTAAACCAATAGGCTTTGTATTAATAAATTGTAAAATGTTGTCTATAAGCTTACAGTGGATCTACATCAACCTAGGACTGAATCTTGATTTTGCCACTTACTTGTTGTATAACCATGAGTAACTTATTCTGTGATTCTAGCTATGGTGGTTGTGGGGGTGTTTCTATAGTATATTACAATCCTTCCCAATGTTTTATATTCCGTGCGTTAGATGATTGCTTAGGGGTAGCTAAAGAGTATGATGAACAAATTGCTATGGACAATCAGATGACCCATATGCTTATAATAATAAGTAAAACTGGTTGATGTTTTCTGAGTAGTTATTCTGCCCAAAACATGTTAAAAGTATACAACATATGAGGGCAGTCTGAAAAGTACCCAGCCATGTAATATGAAAAATAGAGGCATTTATGGCTGGATTTTTTCCAGACAACCCTCGTAGGTCAGATTATTCTCCCAGCATGCTCACTAGGAAGGAAATAATGATGTTAGCTTTACTTATATAATAAAACTGATGTTCAGGCAGATTAAATAACAAGACGAAGTCACAGAGTAAGTAGAACTAGTACAACTTGAAATACAAAGATTTTTATTTCCCCTTCACTTCTGAGTACATAATATTTAACTCAATATATACTGATGATTGTTATGGCAAAAAAGGGATCCATTATACTTTCCTCTATGGCCATAATAAATGCTCACTTTGGCAATATGTCAAGTGTGTGTGTGTGTGTGTGTGTGTGTGTGTGTGTGTTTAGTACTTAGAATCCACTCTTTAACAAAACTACTAGCAAAATTTACATAAAATAAAATTTCATATTATCAATGTTATGAGATATACATGATGGGTCTCATAATATCTACACAGACCAGAGAAACAGGGAATGCACTCAACACTGATGAGAAAAGAATGACAGAAGGCCATGGATAGCAGAAACTTCACTTGTGAACTACTATTCTCCTCTCAAGAGCTCTTGGCAAACATCATGAGTATATATCATAATGCTCAGATACCTTGAGCCCAAACACGAAATGTGAATCATTCTTAATGCAGTTCTCTAGGCAGCTATTAATTGGTTTGGTAAAACTTATTTGTCATCCATAGTCTAGACCAATGATTCACAACTATCATTCTGCATATAGAATTATTAGGAAAATTTCTAAAAAGTACTAATTCCCTGGCTCTGGGCAGAATCCAGTCATCTATATAATTTTTTAAAGTTCCAAAGTATTCTATAATAACATGCAATCAAGTTGAGAAATTCTGACTAAGGTCATGGGTAAATATAGTTTAATATGTTATAAGGACATTTTAGACAATGAAACAATGAACTGACATGGATCTTTCAGAAAAGAATATAATTAAAAAATGAACTCTGAAATTTACACTATAAATATTTTAAAATTTGAAAATAAACCTATCTTTTTTATTCCAAATAAAAGAATTAGACTGCAATTAAAATATTTAATGTGCTTAGTGGGGGATATGAAGGGAAAACAAAGGTAAGTCTTTCACCAAATATTTGATAATCTGCCTAAAGCACTGGTAGGGCAATAAGGAGAGGACATAAGTAGGATGAAATATGCAAACTGGGGGGAAACAGAGAGGCCAATTTCTTTTTCAACAAACTTTAGAACAGTATTTTAACAATAGAGACATCCTGTTCATTTTGGCTCATATCCGTTTCATCCTTTTCATATAAATGGTGATTATTTTTCTAAATATAATTCTTATTACATGTTCTTTAAAATTCATTTTTAGTATTCATGATCAGTTTAATAAATGTAAAACAGCTAAATTTTGAACCAATCTCTTAGTCAACATCTTTTCCTTGATTTAAAGAGTATTAACAGCAATAGACAAGAGATGTAGTATATATTCACCAACTGTGAGCCTAGACTAGCAACACTTAACATTCCATTCTTGCTCTTAATCTACTAAAATGAAAAAGAAATAATTAGACTTGACATTTGTGCCAGTGACAAATTACAAGAGTGTCTTCAGGACACTCAATGGTCTTTTGCTGAAACTATAGTCAAGTTGCCAGTTTCCACTGACATTCTCCAACAATTTTGCAAAGGCTTTGAGTTACAAATCAGCAGGTTTCATCTCAAACATCTGTGGACATTTAAGTTCACCGGAAAATTGGCAAAATTATCCTAAGGGATAAAAGACACTTGAGAGTGATATCAGTCATCCATCATCTCTCACAAACATTCCAGCAGAACAGCAGATTTAGAAAATTGGTGCTGGGCTAGCTCTCTTGTCTCCTCATTCTTGCCAAACTGGCCTTTCCTCTCTCACTCTCAAGTGCCAAACAAGGTGTTTTCATGGTGGAAATTGTTCACACAAGCATCCATCATGGCTGATTGATGGTCAACACAAAGCATGAAAAATGCCCCCGGTGACCCCTCATCAGACATGTCACACAGCTGCCCTAAACCAAACTGAGAATGTGACAGTAAGACAAGTTATAATGGGTAAATAAGGAGAAAGTAAATGGCAAAGGCATAAGAAAGAAAATTATACCAAGTGAAGATGAATTGTCAAACTGTGAATTATTCAATTTTACTTGCTTTGCCTAACTTTGCATTGACATTTAGTCCAACATTGTACCACTAATTGTGCAGAGTTTATGATAATTCCTCTTCTGAAGTAAATTTGAAAAAAATCATCCTGTGAAAATATTACTAATTAAAAGGGCAGTCAAAAAATAATAGTACAAGACTCAGTCTGTAAACTGATTTAGTTTCCCTCTTGAAACAATATACTACCTTAATAATAATACTAAGATATTATTTCTCTATCCATTCTCATTCTCTCATAAAGATAGGGTAGATTTCCCAGAGGCTACATGATGTATCCAAGATTACCTGAAAAGGTAATCCCAATTCCAATTACATGTATGTGTGAGGCTGGATTTTCTTTGTAGACTTCAACCTAAACAATAATAACAATAGAGTGAATACAAAAGTAGATCTGATAATCAAGCTTTTTTCTGTTAAGTCAGACATTAAAAAGATATGTGAAAGGTACAGTAATAAAACTGTTATTGATAACTTTTTCTTTTGAAAGCATGGTTATTTTTCATAAAAAATATACAGTTATGTAAACAAGTGTTGGGTCTATTATTTTGCAATTTTAAAGGACAGTTAAATAAATATTTTTAAAATATATCAAACTTGATTTTTAATTCAGTAGATATAAATAGACATAATCTACATAAACAAGAGTTTCTTGAAGTCCTCAATAATTTTAATGCATCCTGAGACAAAAAGTTTGAGATTTGCTGTTTTAAACTCTTCTTAAATATCAATCAATTTTGTTAACATTCTGCATCATTTATGATTATTATTACATTTCTTAAAAAGATAACTGTGCACCTAGTACCCAGATCTTGGTTTTTGTGCATTTTTTAATACCACTATCTATTTAAAGAAACTAGGATTTATTGAATAAATGGCTAGTTCTGTAAGTGGGGTAGGAAACACAGAAGATAAGCCAGGATTATTTGGCAGTGCTAGAAAGTAAGGAACTGCTTAAACAAATAAGAAAACAATGAGGTGGGTATATAAAAGACACAGGAACTAACTGAAAGAGCTCCCAACAGCCAAAGCTGGAACAATGAGCAACAAGATACGGTAGTATAGAATTGCAATCCAAAGTATGAATTAAATATCCCATGAATCCACAATGATAAATAAATACTTGACTAAATAAATAAATGGAGAAAGGGCACATATATCCTATGCAGAGGAATTCAAATAATTCAGGTAGATACACGCCTTTCTGAAGGAGGTAGAACATAACTCCCCACACCATAAGTGCAGACCTCCTTCCCAAGAGTATAGAAAGAAAGAAAAAAAAAAGTAACTTTACAGCGAAGAAAACTGACAAACAATGCCTCAGCCAAGTGATCCAGGTTAACATCAACAGTGATAAGTCATGTTCGTATTACGTACCCTTGATGTGATGTGATGAAAATGCACATTATCTCCCAAAAGCCTACGACCCCAATGTAATCAGGAGAAAAACATCCAACCAATCCCAATAAAGGGGCATTCTGCAAAATATCTGACTAGTAGTAATCAAAACTGTCAAAGTCATCAAAACAAGGAAAGTCTAAGAAATATGTCATAGTTAAGAGGAGATGGGGAGACATGATGACTAAATACAATGTGCTATCCTGCATGAGATCTGGAAACAGAAAAAGAATATTAGGTAAAGATAAGAAAATCTGAAAAACAGAGAATGGCTTCAGTTAATAATAATATATTCATATTAGTTCATTAGTTATGACAAAATACCAAATTAATGCAAAATGTTACCAATAGGGGAAATTACCTATAGGGTTTATGGAAACTCTCTGTGTACCATTTGCTCAATATTTTTCTACAAATTCAAAACTGTTCTTAAAAAATAAAGTTTATTTAAAAATAAGTCAATGTGACTATATTACATTTTTGGCGGAGCTCTAAGATTGCAAACAGAAGAAGAGAAATAATTATTGAAAAGACTCTACATCATCATTTCTCAAAATATCATCCTAGGAACTCTTGCATGGGAATCTCCTGAAGAGAACAATAAACCAGGACCCACACCCACCAGGTCCTACTGAAATAGAAACTGTGGGAAGCAGAGCCCAGGAATTACCATTTTAACAAATCTGAAATCCATAGGTTAATAAAACATGGTATATTGGTCACAAAAATTCCTCTTGCATATTTATTTACTTAAATGAAAGTAACAAAAATAATCTAAACAAATAACAAAGAAGCAGCAGGTCAAGCTAAAAAACTCTTTTTAAAGAACCTGAATAAATATTTTATAACAGGGTTTATGTATTTTAATTATTAATTATCAGATTATTATTTGCAACAACAAGACTCAGATTCCCAAGATAGATTTCTCTCAGTACTAACCTAATAGATAACCAATGCATTTTTATAACTTAGGCAGAAGTTTACTCATTACTCATATGTCAAATTAGATGATCACCCTGTAATTAATCATGCTTCTTCTTATTAAGTCTAAGAACACCTAGGGAAGAATTCATTTCACTTAATTTTGATTCAGTTTAAATTTATAATGTGAGTAAAAAAGCTGTATCATCAAACTTCTAAAAGTCAAGTTAATATGCCTTCAGCACAGTAGTTGTTTCTTTCAGAAAAATAATTATATTATTAATAAATAAAAAATTATGAAAAAGTAAAACTTTATTATGATGGAATGAACAAGAAAAAGAAGGCATTATCAGAGTGGTTGAAAGAGATAATTAACAGAGAGCGAGCCGGCCCCTTCCATTCTAAGTCCTTCAAAATCATTCTTAAAATTCCCAATGTCATCAATCCTTCACTGAGGGTTCATTCCCCAAGAAAGGTGATTTGGCAAAGCAAACATTACAGGAGGGATGTTCAGATTGCTTCTCTGACGTTACTTGATATATAGAAATGGGTCATAAGTAATTGAACTTTTGTTTCTTCCTCCTCCCTCATCATTGAGGATTTTGAAACCCTGTCGAAGAAAAAGGTGCAATATTCCATTGTACTTTCCCTGCTTTCTGGAAATATGTTTGTTTCTCATTTTACAAGAATGAAAATGAAATTGTAAATACTTGACAAACTTTGATCAAAATGAGAAGGTAAAAGGAGTGAAATACCTTACTCATTAGAGCATTGGTTCCCAAGCAGCAATATGTGTACATTAGTTATGGAACAATAAATGTTAAGTTTGAATTATTCTTAATGGACACACTTCAAAATTAGATCACATTAGTGAATGATGATTGATGAGGGCATGGCTATGAACCCCTCACCCAAACTGATCTTCCACCAATCATTACGCAGTTTCAGAGCAATCCATTTGCGATGTTTCTAGAACTTCCCTAAACATATAAATACATCCCTAGCCAGACCGTTTGATCAATTTAGGTACTGAGTAAAAGTGTGTTATCTTTAATCATGATTCTTTTCAAGTAGTTTTTTTTAATTTAATGTTAAAAAAACATTATTAATGTTTATTGTCACTGATTTTTAAGCATGTCAGTTATGGATCAGTGGTTGAAAAGAAGAATGATTAAAAAACTTGATGTGGATTATAACCTGTCACCAAGTACTTCTCAACATGTGTCTGCAGCTATTAATACCAGGACACCCATGTGGGGAGATAGTTACAAGGTGCCTGCCTCAGACACTACACAAAAGAAAAAATACATTAAATATGGGTTTTCATTTGTAGGGAATGATGTCTGTCCTAAGCCTTTATGTGTTGTCTGTGGGAAAATATTATCCAACGTTTCCATAAAATCCTGTCTATTCATGCGACATTTAGAAATTAAACATCCTATGTATAAAAACAAATACATTATTGTTGGTGCTTAGAAAACCATTTAACTGTTACTTCATACATGATGTCAGGAAAGACAATGAGAATGCAGTTGAGGCTTCATACTGTATTGCTTATCACATAGCTAAACATGGTCAAAACTACACCATAGCTGAAGATTGCATTTTTTTCCCTGTATTAAGGATACCGCTTTTTGTATGTTTGGGGAAGAACATGTCCACAAAATCAATACTACCCTTTTTTGAAACACTACAATGTCTCAACAAATTGAAGAAATGTCTGACAATGTTGATGCTGTAGAAGTAGACAGAATTAGAAAAAGTAAATACTTTTCCATCCAAGTTAGTGAAAGTGTAGATGTTGCTGATGTATCTATTTCACTCACCATTGCAAGGTACTTCATAGGAAATGAAGTCAAGCAAAACCTGTCGCTTTGTTAGCCATTGACAGAGCATAACACAGGTGAATGTATTTTTAATGCAATCAATGGTTATTTCATTGAAAATGACATTGGTTGAATTGGGGTGTATGCACTGATGGAGGCAAGCCTATGTCAAATTGTTTTAAGGGCCTATGTAGCCAAATTAAAGAAGTAGTTCCTCATGCACCATGGAGTCACTGCTGCATTCATAGACAGTCTTGCATCCAAGCCTCTTCCTAGTGAACTGAAAAGTGTTCTTGATGAGGTTGTAAAAGTTGTAAATTTTATAACTCACAACCACAAAACCCCAGTTTGTATAAAGCGTTGTCTAATGAAATGAACAGCATTCACAGCACATTACTTCTGCATTTGAAGGGAGGTAAGGTGGCTATCTCATGGCAAAGTACTTACATGGATATTTGAACTTAGACATGAAGTCCAGGTATTTTTTGAAGATCACCATTGACCTCTTGTTCCAAAGTTTCAGGACAGTGATTGGCTTCCAAGTCTTGCATATTTATCAGATATTTTTATAGAAATAAACAAACTAAACTTGGGGCTTCAAAACAGCTCAATCACTACAGTCTAAGTAACCAACAAAATTGAGTCCAAGATTTAAAAACTGGACTTTTGGAAAGCATGTTTTTAAAGAGGTCAGCCTGAAGTTTTTGAGAATATTGTAAGTCACTTGGAAGCTCCTAAAGTGTCCTTTTATAAGTACTTCCTTCAATGTGAAAATGAAAACTGGATTGCAGATCCCTTCAATGAAGAATTCGTCCAAGAAGCTAAACTATCAATCAATGAAAAAGAGTAGTTAATTGAACTTTCTACTGATTATTCTTTCAATTCTGATTTTAAAAGAAAGCATCTTATTACCTTCTGGGTAGCCAGTGAGAAATACGAACAGCTCAGAAAGAAGGCACTCAAGTACCTCTTGCCATTTACTAATAATGAACAAGTGGAGAGAGCTTTTCTCTTCTTATACCTTCATACAAAATAAGTACCAGAACAAATTTAATGCAAGGTCGTAATTCAGATGTATCTTGCATCTTTTGAGCCTGATTTCAAGAAACTAAGTTCATCAAAATGAGCTAAACAATCTCACTAACAATGTTTCAGTCAGCTAGTGATCTGCATAACAATTACTACAGACTTTTCTGATAGCACAAATAAATATTATTACTAAAAATAAAAGTTTGTTAAATACTTGGTCATCATTATTAATATTTAATAATGTTACAAATACGGTAAAATTAAATGTGTGGTTTGTATTTTCAGTGCAGCACTTTTTCCTAACTTATTACCTCATTTCCACTATTTTACATTAAGGTAGACATTGAACAAAAGAGTCAGTATTTAAAAACTGCTGTTTAATAACAATTTATAGAAATGGGTTTAAAAGGGGTATACAAGTGGAAAATGGTTGGGAACCACTGCATTAGCATTTCAGTTCTAATCCTAAAACATTGGACCTTTTGATATCTGTAATTTTGATAGGCATTAAGGAGGGGGAAATGTTCAAACTATTATGGTTGTCAGAAATTATGGTGAGAGACCTTTCACTAGATGCCTTCCATCTATTTATAATGAAAAGGGGCAACATAAGTTGTGTGTGTATGTGAAAACTATAGCTTTATAACTAATTAGGTATTTTAAATATTAGAACCATTTATTATAAGACTTAGAAACACCAACAAAGTCAAGGTAAGAGGTATATTTAAAATATTTATAGTGAACATAAAATCTCATCAACCAAATAAGATATTCAAGAAATTTAACTTTCTTTGCTATAACTAAAACTAATTTGTATTCTAAGCATCTATATAATTGAGTAGCAATAACTTAGTCATTTTAGTGTCTCTTCTCATCTTTTCCCTGGTCTAGCTTCTAAATTCTTTAGGACTTACATAGTGACAGTTTCTGGAAAATGTGGGTGGAAATCTGGGCATTTTTCCACTATCATCTTGCAATCAATTAAATGTTTGTGTTCTTTTGTTTTCAGTTTATGCACAACGCTGTCACAGCCTCCTTGTGTTATTATATAAACAAGGCATTTGCAATTTCATTGGCTTTCTGTGCTATGACCATATAGCCCTCTGCCACCCAGAAAAATACTTGTACAGATCCATGAGCTCCGCAGGGGAGCATGGGTATTGTAGAGGGCTGCTTCAGGCCCATTCGCCTAGACACCCACACAGATATTTCTACACTAGGCTGGCACACAGAGAAACCGGGGAGCCTTTTATTTCCTAGAATCCGTCTAGCAGGGAAAAAAGCACAGGATTCACTTCACTTTCAAAGTTCATGAAATACACCTGGGTGGAGAATGTTTCCATTTCTTGGATTTGGCAATTTTCAAATGTAGAAAATTATTTTTAAAAAGTATATTTGGCCCTTTTTCAGGAATCCTCCAGAGACTAACAACATTTTTTTGATTTTTCTTCTCATCACTCCCCAGTCTGGATAGTCTTTATTTAGTCCGTGAACTACCGGCAAACCTGGCTCTCATTCACCTTCTATCTTTCCAAAAATGTTGTGTTATACTTGATGTTTCAATACAAAAATTAAATCTTGACTCTTACTCTCTGCTCTCTGCTATAATAAAATTGCCTTGATGTATTGGATGTCTCATGGTCTAGCTGCTGGAAGGAGGGCAGGTGACAGAGCAATTTGGAAACATCAGAGGAGGGAGAGAAATGTGTAAGCTAGTATTGCAAATACTCTGCCAAATGTGTGTGTGTAGCCTAGGAAATAAGTCTTTTGCACTTCTATACCTTTGGTTCTTACTAAATGCATAACTGATATTCCTGGAAATGTTATAAAATTTAGAGGAAATATTATCAGAATAGAAAATTTTCACAAAGTGCATCTATTTCTGGTACAGATTATTTTTCCATTCAGGTCAGCTGAGTTATCCAACATAGATACACTCCTGTTGGGTAAAGAAATTGACTGCCTCCTCAGCACTAAAAATATACACACTGGAATTGAAGCATTAGCCTATGTGCATTTTACTTATCAGCAAACATTATCCTGATCAATATGAGAGAACAATGTATGAATGTTCTATGTATACCAAAAAATGCTTAGAATGGGTGCAGAATCAAGTATTGGGAATTATTTATGTGTACATTTTCATTAACAAATATGTTAAATTCAAATCTTAGCCTTAGAAATCCTCTTTTCTTTACTAAGAAGTCAGAGGAGATTCCTTCTCTATCTCCAATTTCACTTTCAGTTCTTTTTTTAAAAAGATTTACATTAAAAACAGCTAACATACACTATTACATTAGTTTCAGGGGTACCTCATAGTTATTCAAGATTTATATACCTAAAGAAGTGATTATCATAATAAGTCCAGCAATCATCTGACACCATACTATGCCATCACAATATTATTGATTGTATTCCCTACTCCCACATTACACCCCCAAGATTTATTTGTTTCATACCTGGAAATCTGGACCTTTTATTCCCCTTGTTTTAAACTTTCAATTATAGTTCACGTTTAATATTATTTTACATATTAATTTGAGGTATATAGCATAGTGGTTAGATATGCATATTACTTAAGAAGTGATCCTCCTAGCTAGTCTATTACCCACCTGGCACTATTGTTATTATCATGTTATTGACTCTATTCCCTATGTTTTACTCTACATTCCCATGACTATTTTGTAATTACCAATTTGTATTCCTTAACCCTTCACGTTTTTCACCCTGCCCCCGACACCCTCCCATCTATCACCTAAAAAAGTCTAGTACTCATCTGGCACTATACATAGTCATTACAACATTATTAAATGTATTCCTCATGCTATAACTTGCATCAACCAATTTGTACTCAATCCCTTCCCCTTCTTTTATCCACTCTCGCAACCACCCTTATATCAGGCACCCATCAAAATGTTTTCTGTATCTATGAGTTTGTTTCCATTTTCTTTATTTGTTTTCTTGTTTAGATTCCACTTATAAGCAAAATCACATTGCATCTGTCTTTGACATACTCCACTCAGCAGAATACCTTCCAGGTCCATCCATGCTGCCACAGATGGCAAGAACTCATTCCCTCCTATGGCTGAGTGATATTCCATTGTATATATGTACTGTTTCCTCTTCATCCATTCTTCCCATCAACAGACATCCAGGCTGCCTCCACATCTTGGCCATTGTAAACAATGCTGCAATGCACATATAGATCCACATGTCCCCTAGAAGTAGTGTTTTGGGGTTTTTTCAGATAAATACCCAGAATAAGATTACTAGGCCCTTCTTTGTCTCCTGTTACAGCCTTTGTTTTGAAGTCTATTGTGTCTGGTATAAGTATTGCTACCCTAGCTTTTTGTTTCCATTTTTATGAAACATCTCTTTCCATCCATTTACCTTCCATTTGAGTGTGTCTTTCAATTTGAAGTGAGTCTCTTCTAGGCTCTATATGTAAAGGTTTTGTTGTCTTATTCAGCCTTTTTATGTATTTTGATTGGAGGATTTAATCCATTTACACTGAAAGTAACTGTTGGCAGATAACATAGGTATTGTCAGTGTACTATTCATAATTTTGTTTTCTTTTCCCATCTTAAAGGAGCTCCTCTAACATTCCTTGTAATACTGATTTGGTGGTGATAAATTCCTTTAGCTTTTTCTTATCTGGGAAACTTTTTACCTGTCCTTCAATTTTAAATGATAGCCTTGTTGTGTAGAGTACCCTTGGTTGTGGGTCCTTGGTTTTTATCACTTTGAATATTTCCTGCCACTTTCTTCTGGCCTGCAAAGTTCCTGTTGAGAAATCAGCTGACAATTTTATGGGAGTTCCCCTATAAGTTACTAGTTGTCTTTTTTTGGTTGTTTTTAGGATTCTCTGTTTGTCTTTAACCTTTATCATTTTAATTATAATATATCTTGGTGTGAGCCTATTTGGGTTCATCTGTTTGGAACTCTCTGCACTTCCTGGCCTTGTACATCTATTTCCTTCACCAGTTTAAAAAAGTTTTCAATCATTATTTCTTCAAATAGGTTCTCAATCCCTTACTTTCTCTCTTCTCCTTCTGGTACCCCTATGATGTAAATTTTGTTATGCTTGATATTGTCATGGAGGTCTCTTAAACTATCCTTATTTTTTAATTTTTTTCTTTTTGCTATTCTGATTGGGTGTTTTCTGCTATCTTGTCATCTTTCCTCAGCTTCATCTACTCTGCCAGTGATTCCTTTTAGGCCATTCTTCATTTTAGTTATTGTATTCTTCAGTTCTGATTAGATCTTTTTTATAATTTCTATGTCCCTTTTTATACTTACTGTCTCTTTATTGAACTTCTCACTAGGTTCCTCGAGCATCCTTATGGCCATTGTTTTTAACTTTATATCTAGTAGGTTGCTTGCCTGCATTTCACTTAGTTCTTTTTCTGAAGGTTTCTCCTGTTCTTTCATTTGGCACATGTTTCATTGTTTCCTTAATTTGGTTGCCCTCTTGTGTTTCTGTCTATGTATTAGGTAGATCTGCTAGGTCTGCCATTTTTGGCCAGGTGGCCTTATGTAGTAGCTGTCCTGGGAGGCCCTGGCACAGTCTCCCTGGTCACCTGATCTGGGTGTTCCAGGAGTGTCCCTTGTGTGGGTTGTATGTGCCCTCTTTTTATAGTTGAGCCTAGATTGCTATTGGCAGATCAGTGGGTAGGATTGACCCTCAGGCTGACTGGGCTGCTGTGCAAGGGGCTTACCCCACTGAGTGTGATTCACCCCAGTGAGCTCTGGTGCCTGTGGAGCCCACCCTTTGCGTATGCAGCTTGTGGGGCTAATTGGGTAGTGCTCTGCTGTGGTCTGAAGACAACCACCAAGTATGTTGTGTCTGATGCCTACTGGGAGGGACTCCCATGCAGGCTCAGGTCACCCACTGCCTGTGACCACCCAGGGACTACCTGGTAGGAACTACAAATCAATCTGCAGTTGGTTGCTCCCTGCTCTGGACCTAGAGGTAAATGGGAGAAGCCACACTATAAATTGAAGACATCTGATGCCAGTACCAGGCCTGAGGTAGCTTTGCAAAAAGCCAGGACACCCTGAGACCTATTGCCACCTGTTGGCTCCCATGAGGTTCAGCCACTGATAGAGCTTCCTGTGGTACATGAGTTGAGTGAGGCAGGGTCTCAGGGAGCCACTAGAGTGAGAAAATTTGTGTTCACCAGCTTAATGTAGATTTTGGTTTGGTGCCAGTGCTGATCCTGGAGAAACTGAGCGAATGTCTCAGAGCACACTGAGGCTAGTCACCATCCATATGGGACCTACAGACCCCTATAGTTTTCCAAGAAAGAGTGCAAACCAGGTGGGGCTGACTATTCAACAAGAAAGTGCCTCCAGCATTGGGGAAATTGAGTATAATAAGGTCTCAGTGAGTCAGCAGTGGAGCTTACCAGACCAATTCAGATTTAGATTTGGCCATGTGAGTAAGAGCTCAACAAAGGAAAGATGGTGCCCACCTGCCGACTGCACAGGAGGAGGACTTCACACAGGGAAAATGGTGATTGTCCCGCCAGCAATCACCTTGAAGCCACACACCTTAGTCTGCTCCCTGTATAGCTCTTATGCCCCTCTGAGTCACCGCCCCTCTGCTAGAGCCCAGGGTGAGCGTCTCTAAGTGAGTGAGTACTGTGTGTAGGCCATTTAAGAAGACATCTGGTTTTCCTGCAGCCTTCCATCCCACCAAAATGGTCAGAATCCCCACTGTTTTTCACAGCCAGATGTTGTGGAGGCTTCTCTTCCCAGCGTGAGTACTCTAGGCTAGGGATCCTGGTGTGGGACTGGGATATCTCACTCTTCCAGAGGGAACCTCCATGGTGAGATATCCCTCCTGATTCTTAATTGCCACATGGACGATTGGGGCAAGGCTGTTCTGCATTTCCACCCCTCCTGCCAATCTCATCATGGCTTCTTCTTTGTATTCTTAGTTATAAAACTTCTGTTCAGCAAGATTTCAGATAGTTCTCCAGGTTGATTATTCTATAATTTAGTTGTAATTTTAATATGTTCATGGAAGGAAACAGGGACAGTGTTTATCTGCTCCACCATCTTGGATCTCCTCCTCATTTTTAATTCTTGACTGACATACACATTCTATCTAGGAAGAAATACACAAAAGTAAGTGATTTTAAGTTATTTATAGTCAAGTGCTATAATTCATATTTTATCCAAACTCATAAAGGTTATCCACAATGAGTGCTCAACCTATGTGAAATGAAGTAATCAAAGAATATTAAAAAATGATTTAAAAAAGAATAAGGATCAGTGTGTTGTTGAAATCAATCCGCAACTTGTCAAAGAAGTTAAAAACACTTTTTGGATGACTATCCTACACAACTCTACTCCTAAAGTGAGAAGTCTCAAGGTTCATCAAACTTACAAAAATTGTCTAACTCTTCAGCAACAAATTGAGCTACTCAGTCATATCTGCAAGTGTGAAGAAGAGTCTAAATCAAAATAAAGACAGGCTTGCAATCATGAAAAACTCATGGGGAGTACCCAGAAAATCCCTCTGATAAAACCCTACCCAGAGAAATGCCAAAACAAGCAAATAAACATAAAAACAAAATCTGTATTCCAGAAAACTGTCCTCAAAAAAGACTGATTTCTTTCTGGTGATTTAATATTTAAGTTAAATACAAGGCAATGATTTTTCCATAAAAGTGTTTATCTTTTTACGTGTGAGTTTTATGTACCAGAAGTCTATTCTTTCATAGTGTTGAAAGCTCTCAGTGACTCTTATTGGTATATGTGCACCTGTGTGTGTGTGTGTGTGTGTGTGTGTGTATGTGTGTGTGTCAAGTGCATATCAAATTGTTGTGGGTCTAAGAATTCTTCAAATTTTTTCCCTACTCAACTCTGGCCCAACAGGGTACTGGGTGCTTTCGTTCTTCTTTTAAATTACTTTGCTTTAGTGCCAAATTGTTAACCATCTAAGAAATGAAACATTATGGTTCACATATGTTAGTTTATTCCTATAGGAAAAAAATTTCAAGTTACCTCAAGTCTTATTTTGAATAATCCATCCCTTAAATTACATAATACATAATGCAAAAATTAATCACATGTTTTTTTCCTTCCCATCACAAAAGATAATATACTAGATTCTCCGTGCACACTTGAAGATTTTTACACAAAGTCTGTAACACTACATTATTCTTTCTAAACATTAAAGTGAATTTTCCACTGATCATTACTCATGAATTAACAATAATTCTATGTACTATAGCTGTTAAATTACATTTCAGGTAGTCTGTACCTGAGAAGCCCAGCTTTTTCACTGTTTACATCCAATCCTCTCATCTAATTGGCCCTCTGAGAAAAAAAAAGTTCTCTTATCCCTTACCTGTTTTCCACTTCCTGCGTAATTGTAAAGAATATAAATCTGCCTGACAGCAGCTCTGTAAAAATGTACAACTGGCCCTAAAGAGTATAGCCTTTTATTGTTTGTCTCCCTTTGTTCTGGGCTGACACAAATTGCCTTCTGACAAGAGCAGGATCAACTAAACTGAATACAGTAGAATTGTGTGACAACAATGAGACCTATCTCCACCATAATGCCAGAGCTTTCATTAAACAGATCCTATGACTCCACAAATGAATAAAGACATATATCCCCTATTAAAGTCACTTATCAGTAGTAGTTGGCTATGTTAGAGAAAGGGCTTATTGGAATGCACCATATATTCTCTTTGAAAGTGAAAATGCTGACACCTCACTGAGCTGAGGACAATGAAAGCAACATTAACAAGAACAGAACAAGGACTCTGAAAAATAGAACACACTTTGGCACACAAGCAGCTCTGGAATCTGAATGAAATTACCAATCTGATTCTAATTTTTAAAAATAAAGTACATAAAAATTTTATTGGGCCTCTTTCTTAATGTATGAAATGTTGAGTTTGATCAAAGATCCATTAACTGTCATTGGGGAGAAGAAAAAGTAAGATTCCTAGCCTTCATGCATAATTAATGCAAAATGAAAAATTAATTTTTATTTGGAAACCTGCAAATGAGATGTTATCTGTCACTGTACCTACATCTTGGTTATTGAGAATGTTTATTTTACATATTTTTCATATTATGCAAGTCTAGACATGACTGTGTACAGTTCTAAATGACAGGTCTATCTCAAAGGAAAATTTACTATCTGGAAAAAAATGTGTTAAGTATTATACAATTTACTATTTAAAAAACAGATTTGGCATTCCCACATAACTTTCTCTACAGAACTTCTCTAACCCACCATACATGCCCATGCCCTGGGGTCCTCTGTTTATTTATTTACTATCACATTTTGAGTCCGTCTCTTTAGTGCAGGTTGTAAAAGCTACTCCTCACGCAAATGTAGAGACTTGAGATACCGTTGTCATTGTTTTGCCTTAGGTTTTACGATCAATAAATACACGATGCTTGCTAATTGACCTCCGTATTTTATTGATTTTATTATTTTGGGAAAAAACATTTAACATGACTGACTTGAAATGTTTTACCACATCCTAGAAATAAAGGTTTTTCTAAAGAAAATAGATTGCAATTGAATAGCTAGTCAACAGTAAAATCCAGAAAAGATATAGAAGCATTTCTCACATAAGATTTCATGCATAGAATTAGGTGACTAACTTAAAAGAGCTAATCCATATTTTAACACATGACAATTCTCTTGATCAATTCAAAAGGCCAAAGCTGAGTGCTAGTTAAGAAAGTCACCATTACAAATTCTTTCAAATCTTCAATTTCTTGCCTAGAAAATTTTTATTAAGAATGGCAGTTAAGGTGGTAGGACTAACGTCCATTGGAATGACCATGTCCTATACTAGTCCCTGAATTCTTCTCCACAAAGACATAGCACAATTCCAAGGCAAGAGTATATTTGTTTGGACCACTCACAAAGCAGGCACTAGGACAGGTAGTATATTTGAGGGTGACCTCAGAAAGCCCTGGGAGGCAGCGGGAAAGTAAACAATGAAGGAGGAAACAATAAACATGCCTTCACGGGTCTGATCCTGTCCTAGTTGGATCTCAGGGGTCCTCTGAGAGACTGCAGGAGCATGCACAGAATTCTGCAC
This sequence comes from Lyroderma lyra, assembly GCA_004026885.1. Taxonomy (NCBI): domain Eukaryota; kingdom Metazoa; phylum Chordata; class Mammalia; order Chiroptera; family Megadermatidae; genus Lyroderma; species Lyroderma lyra. Next base: position 26,339 of record PVJL010004277.1, read on the forward strand.
CAAGAAATATTTCCTGGAGTCTAATAGCAATTCTGATGTCTAAATATAACCTCAAATAGTTACCTCCTCACAGTAAGCATTGACTGCTCTGTACTCAAATTCTACCTTGGTAATTTAGCTAGTCCCCAATTCTGCATCTATTACTCTTGTTCTTCCTGTATAATTGCCTGTTTAAAGTTCCTGGGTTTGAGTTCCTGGGTTTGAGTCTGATTCACCTAGCTGACATATAGTATAAGACACTGCTGTTTGTCCTAGCATAGATCATTCTGAGCACCAACAGGCCATTAACCACTCAACAGACGACTGAATTTAGGCTGGGTTTACCCTAGGGAAAATGTGATAGAGATAATGAGGTATAGATTATGTCAACCCTTTCACCAGAAAACCATCTCCGTATGAAACAGGCATTACGAGGCTTCCCACAACAGGCTTTTGAACTGACAAGCACATGGCTTGACTATTCTAACCATGGAGGCTGAAAACTTTTCTTCTACATATAACCCGTCATACGTGATGTATGCACAGTCCATCATTCTCTCAACACTTTTCACAGCTCCTGATACGGTGCCTCATACCCAGTACCCAGAAGCAACTCAGTAAATATTGTAGGCTGACTCATGGACTCCGGAAATTCCAAGGAAAAGGTGATAGCATACGCAGCAGGCAAACATTGGCTCTAAGTGCCTACCCATGTGAATCTATTGATTGGGCAGGTCGTAACTAAATGCTGCTGGTTTATATGACCACCCATATAGAAGATTATTGATTCAAATTGAAAATCCTACCCTTGTCAGCAGCAACCAGTGTCTTGCCAGAACACGCCCGTGTACTCGTATTTATGAAGTGCTAAGAATAAGCAATGGCAATCCTTTAGAGAAAAAAGACCAAAGAGACACAGGTACCCAAAACCCAAACACAGTTTCAGTTCCTCAAGTCACTTTAACACATCACTTATTGTATGCTGCACAAAATATTCAGGACTGTGATTTCTAACACAATTTGGAAAAAAAGAAATTGTTACAAATGAAATCTTCCTAGGCTACTAAGATTCATGTTCTTTCTCATTGCAATATTGTCAGAAAGCTTTGGGAAGAAATAGAAACTTCTAGTAACTCTCACAGAATTACCTCAGTATATGATTTTCTAAGATATTTCATTCATACTAACTTATTTTAATCTTACAAATAACATTTAAGGAAGATAAGAGAGTTACTCTGAGAGTCATGTAAAAGGAACTCAACTAGGTGACATGTTTAAATGACATAGTTATTAAATACTAGGATCAAGTCTACACTATAACTTTTGGCCCATTGCTTTTCCCATTACATGAAACTGCACCTTTATGATTCTGTAGTGATTCACCTACTTATATGTCAGCGATCTCCAAATCTCTTAAGCACAGACCTTTTCTTCACTCACAAGACCTATAAATTTAGCTCCAGGCTTAAGGTCTTTCTCTCTAGATGTTCAATAGACCAGTGAAGCCCACCAAGTTCACCACATAACTCACTTTCTTCCCAATAAGTTTGACCTATTCCTGCCTGTTTTACAATGAATAGTAAAACAGAACCACAGATGTTATTGTCAATTTTTGATTCTAGTTATTCCACCATAACTAATCAGTCACTGAGCCTTCATTCCTAGTGCCAGCACTGTGATACTGACCTGCATTACCTCTTACTCTAACATTAAGAGATAATCATTTATTATGATAAGCTCAGGCGACCCACAAACCCACTTCCTTTGACAATCTAAGTAAGCCCTTTGACAACCTCTTTTTGGTTAGAGAAATACAAATGTAGCACATAATTGTATCCAAATACAAATCAAACTACTTTATGTGGTGTTTTATGTTACATTTGTTATATTGCAAAAGATTTTTGTTGGTGTTGTTTTTAACACTTTTTAAAGGTGAATCAGTAAATAGATTATTTTTTCTCATTAACTTTCAGTAAATAAAATTCAGTCCCTAGGAAAGGGTGTAGTTGAAATCATTCCCTAAAGTATTCTGTTCAAAAATGCATGTTATGAATAAAATAAGTCTTCATAAGTTGTCCAGAAGTATATAATTAAAGTGTTACATATGGGAAGAATACATGTTTATTTCTGAGTTTGCATACTCATTGTGTTGCTGATAACGACAGAGAATTCTGTTATTATCTAGCTCATGGTCATTACATTTTTATCTCTCAGAATTACTTGATTGCATTTTGTCACATATTTTGTATCTCTTTCCCCTACCTAAAATAAGTTAGTCAAAATGAAACTGCTAAAACATAATCCAGTTGTCACATAAACCAACCAACCAACCAACCAACCAACAAACAAATAAATAAGTGTGTATGTGTATGTACAAGGGCTGTCTGGAAAGTATCCAGCCATGTAATATGGAAAACAGAGGTATTTATGATTGAATTTTTCTGGACAGACTGTGGGGGGGTGTGTATGTGTGTGTGCGCGCGCGTGCATGTGTGTGTAATTTTCTTCTAGTTCTTAAAAAGATGAAGGAATGCACTTTTAGAGGAAAAGTAGAAGAGGCATTTAATTCACAAAACAACTTAGAGTACTAAAATAAAGTAAGAATTTTTTATAATGCATGGGGAAAGATTTGATTGTGAATTAGGCATAAATGCTACCTTTCAGCATATACTACACACATACACTGGCTTAGACATAAACCATACCTGTGTATAAGTCCTTTCAAATTTTTAATTCTTACATCGGTGTATCATAGTCACCTCGTGTTTCTTAGCAACTAGGCTAATTCATGTACCACAGAAAACCATGGTAGCCACTTTTTGTTTGCTCAGTGCCCATTTGAACTGCTCAATTTCATCATCGAAAGCTTCTTGTTCTACCTATTTTTTCTGATTTCATCATGCTCTGTTTTGTACTCATTTTTCCCATATAATAATTTAAAACTCAAAGGATATGTTCAAATAAATACCTTATTCATGTCAAGGCTAAATGAGTATGGAGACAGGAAGAGGAAGAGAAGAAAGGCCTCTGGAATCTCCAGTCTCCCTGTGCCACACTCTGCTCTCACGCCGTGACCGGTGCCATGGCCTCTGAACAGCTTGTCATACATCAAGGCCTGGCTACCCCTAAGGTTCTTATTCATGCTGTTCTTTCTCTCTGGAAGATTCTCCCTTTCCATTGGCCTGGAGAGCTCCATCCCTTCCTTTAAGTCTCAGCATAACGTCCCTTTGTCAGGCAAACCTCTACCACCCAGTGCACAACAGGTACCCTGTTGTTTTCCCTTATGGTATCCTCCTTTTTCACAACAAAATTTAGCCGAGTTATTTGGTACATACTTATTTGTGGGTTTATAAGTATAATGTTGTCTTTTACAACAGACAGAAGGGTCCATAAAAGTGAGTCCTACTTTTCACCACTGTTTTCAGCAAACAGCACAATGCCTGGCCTAGTACATGGTAAATGTGCAATAAAAATTTTAAAAAGAGAAGGATCAACAGTGATGAAAACTAAAGCAAAGGAAAGCCAGGAAGAAATTGGATAACTTTTAAAAGGAAGGTAAGGATAAAAAAAGAAAGCACAAAATAAAGTAGGCATGCCCAACTTATGAACCAGGATGGCTTTGAATGAGGCCCAACACAAATTCTTAAAACATTATGAGAGTTTTTGCAACTTTTTTTTTAGCTCATCAGCTACCATTAGTGTTAGTGTACTTTATGTGTAGCCCAAGACAATTCTTCCAATGTGGCAGGCCAAAAGGTTAGACACCACTGAAATAAAGGAAAGACAGGGACAAAGAAAACAAAACAAAACAAAACCCGCACTATTGTTATCAGCTGGTTGGGAACAAAAATAAAAAGAAAGCATAAAATAGGAACAAAATGATCTCTGATGACTGTCTAGCCAATCCAACATTTTTCTATGAATATCAAGTAGAAAACCAGACTGAAACAAGATGATGACTGCCATCTGTGAGAAACTGTCATACTGACATCTCCTTGTAATACATGCATTGGTTTATGGACCCAAACTCCTTGAGTCAGCACCACAAATCTGGCTAATGTATTTTGAGCAGCATTTGCCCTTTAGGGTTCTGATTTAGCTGACAGATGTGTAAAACCCCTTGTAGCCAGTTACCTTGCTATTGATTACACATCTGTAAGGCTCACAGACTCACATGTTTTCTAGCTAAGGTCAGCATTACCTTAAGCCCTGTGCCCTGATGCTGAGCTGTCTGTTTTAGAGGGCATGACATAAATTCAAGCTATACCTTGACCACTTCCACTTATACCCCTGGTGTTTCTGTAGATGCATATGGAAGATATTGATCAAAAGTTTTCTGCTGGGAACTGAATGAGCATTGGTGAATTCTCGGTTAAGGACAAAGCCTAGTGCCATGTCTGTCCTGTACATTAGCAAAGCTGAGGCGTGGAGACGGCAGAGGACACTCTCAAGAGAATTTAGGTAACAAATACGCAGCTGTCAATAAAACCTACCCTGACATCCTCGTTTACAATTGCAAACTGACCCTTTCTACTTCGTTCCCAATCCCCCTTAACCTGCTCTAGGTTGTTTTGTTATTATTATCCTCATCACCTCCTAACATATTTCATGGCTTCTGTCATTTACTTACTTGCTTCTCTCTCCACTATAATATAAATGAATGAGATCAGGGTTAACATTTATTTACATATTAATGTATTTTAACCACCTAGAACAGCCACTGCCACATAACAGGCACTTGATTAATATTTTGTTAATTGATGAATCATTGAATGAGTAAGTATGTGAAGATCAGTATTCTGAATTGTGGGGAGGTGAGCAGGCAGGTAACAAAGATATGAACATTGGGATCTTTGTCTTTGAGGAGTTTATGGTTTAGTTGGGAAAATAAACATACACACCGGAAATTGGACAATAACTCCATGAGATAACAAATACTAATAACTATGACTACATACGTTAATAAATGCAATTGAACCATAAAGAAAGCAGCTTCCTGTAGCAAGAACAACACTGGACTTCGAAAGGTGGGGTTGAGTCCTGCCTCAACAACTGACCAAACGTAACTTTACTACTTACCACTTACCAACTATGACTCAGACCCTCAATCATTTATGTCTTTTGAGCATCAGATTCCTTATTAGTATGAAGGAAGAACAATGGCTTCCTCATGGGATTCTTGTCAGGGTGAACTGAAATTGCAAATGTAAAAGTAATTGACTAACAACATTTACTTAATAAATGTCTATTAAATGAACGGACGTTCTCATTTACAACTAGGACAAGCAGAGTGGTTAGTTTACTTCCCTAAGGTCACTCAGTTAACGTCATATTAGGAATTCCAAGTGTTCTGATTCCCAGCCCCATGTTACTGAAACAGAATACCGTGCCTACCCTGTCCCTTCACTGTATTCCTATGAGCAATTCTGTTTCTCACACATAACAAAAATTTATCATTTGTTCTAGAAAAGAAGCATCATTTCCCTGAAACACCCTCATTAGGCTCCAAGATGTCTAAGCTCTATGTCTCTTTAATCGGTTTACTTGTGAAGGAGCAATTTGCTTTACGACATTCTTACAGAGTCTGAAGGGTTTATGACCATGTGGTGTCAACAAGGAGCTCTAAGATGCTTTCAGTTCCATTTACTAGCTTTAGAGTCTTCAAATTGTAGGAGCCTATTTGTTCTACAAAGACTGGATGTGGACATTAAATCTGAGTAGGCCTCAGGCTTTTGCTCTTCCTGTCAGATGCAACAATCACTTCTCATGGTCCATTCTACAACCAAACGGTGTCCCCTGAGAAAAATAGGTCAGTACCGAAATGATGTGTTTTTAATAACACGGCAACTTAAAACACATCATTTGTCCTTTTACAAGGCTTCTGACAGCCTGAGTGATTTTGTTTTGGTCAGTCTCATAACCTTTTTATAAATGGAAATAAATATTTCCAAGGAGTCAACAAACCCATTTGCTCTAACCTAGAAACCTGGAGTGTTGAAACTATGATCATGGAAAGGACATGTTATTTCCTTACTTTCAAATGCTTCAGCTGACACAGATGTAAACAAGGGGATAGAATACTTAAAGGCTCAGGGGTCTCAACTTATTCATTATGTAACCTAGCTAATACCACATTAATTCTAAATTCTGCAGCAGAAACCCAAAATAATGACAGACAGGGCAGGAGATATAATGACAGACAGGGTAGGAGACATAATAAAGATAACTCAAGTAAAGGATCACTCCAACTAACTCAAGTACAGCAGTTATGGTTGTTGTGAAGATCTCTCTGTATTTGGTAATTTAAGAGCAGGATATGAAGTAGAATAAAGCAACCTTCTCAGTTTCTCAAATGTTATGCAGGCAACCCCCCTATAATGCAGCACTTCTACAGCACAGTTTCACTCTAACATGGTTTGAAAATTAGAGACATCCCCAAACAACATGTAGCATAATAAGAGCTTTTAAGACCAAAAGATATTTCATTTGAAATTTTTCATTCAAGCATGGATGTTGTATCAGATTTGACTGCAGAACTTTAAAATTTATTGGAATTTTAAATCCATTTTGATCATGGAGTATTAAGTACATACATTTCAAAACTTTGTGTTTTTCTTTTCGCTACATTATACATAAGTGAGAATTGCTTTAATAAAGATATTTCTCTTACTTATAAAAATATAACAGTATTTTTTTAAATTTTTGAAACCTAACCTCCCTTTTTGTATTAGTTCTTGTCTCGTATGACACGGATTCCCATAACACGCCATTTGAGGCACCTAGCGGCCGTGTTGTACGGGCATTGCCTGTACGGACTCTTGTCTCTGCCATAGTCTGTGTATCTGTTTCATTTTCCTCCCTCTGAGGCTTGGTTTTGTTTGTGTGTTCAATTTTTGGGGTTTTTTTCTTATTATTCATCAACAGTTATATGACCTTTCATGACAAATTCCCAATAGTCACTAATCCAATTTTTTGGGTGTCTCAATTTCAATAATCCTAAAAAATAAAAGAAAAATCTCATTGGCATTGCCAATCTTTTCTAACCAGGCCACCGAGGGCCAAGAACCCTGGGGGAGATGGGATCATATGGGCAGCAGGGCCTGTAGTAGAGAGAGGTTCTGCAGAAATATGGGACTGAAAGTGATTAACGGGCCCTCCTTGTGAGTGACAGAATACTTGTTTATAATGCTGGAATTAATCCACCACTCCTCATCACCACTTTCTTAATTCAGCTGAAGCTACTGTCATCACCTACTTTATCATTCACTGGTCTCCCTCTAGATTCTCCTCTTCTATACACTTCCCAACTGTAATGAGAATGATTTTACTATGTCATCCTTTGCTCAAAACTCCAACATGACTCCCTGCTTGTCTTCAGAGAAAGACAAAGTCTAAATTCTCTAACGTGCCTGTAAAGCCTAACTCCCTGTTACATCCTCATGGCTCTCCATTCTGCCCTCTCTCCTAACCACAGTACCACAGCTCAGAAAGACCAAGCATTTATTGCTCCTTAAGAACACCAGGTTCTTTGTTGCCTCCAAGACTGTGCATACTCCGCTCTTCTACCTGGTGCACTATCCTCCTTCCTTACTCCTGTCTTGTAATATTTGTTCCTTAGAATTCAATTTAGATGCAGACTTCTAAAAGAAGCTTTCCCTGATCTCTAGCACCTAGGATGGGCACCCTATGTGTATTCCTACTCTTGCACACATTCCACTCTATTGTCATGGGCTGTTTTGTACTCCCACCCTGTCAGCACCCAGGAAGCAGACCCATTGTGAAATGTGTTTTATCCTCTTCTTACCACATAGGCTGTCACATTGTTGGTGCTCAATAAATATTTCTTGACTGAATAAATGAGAAGGCAAAGGTACCTCAGGACCTCTAGAACCACCTTCCAGTTCTAGCCTTTTCCTTTCAGGTGGTCATTCAGTCCCTTATTGATAACCCCATCTTCTTTCTGATTCATGATGATAATATAAAGCAATCTAAAGAGGTCATAAAGCACAGTCTCAAAATAGATCAGCGTAATTTATTATTTTCCCCCCAAAATACTTAAAAGTGATTGCGAAATATATTATTTCTGTCCTCTGTGGTATCAGCTGCTAGGCTTTTCCCCTTGCACCAGAGTACTTGAAGGAGCTTTGCACTGACCTGCTGACAGGTATATAAATACTCGCATGGCCAGAGATGTGCCTCTGTGTCTCCTAGTCCCCACTGTCCCTCTAACAGGAACCAGAAAATTAAAGTACTCAACTGAAAATGTATTTCTAGCCTTCTAAATAAATGACACACCAACACATCCTCACACAACTCCTAGGAAAAAAATGTGATACCTTATAGCATAAAAAAACCCCCAAAAACCTGCTGTTATTTTTCTTTTTATCAACCAAATGGAACTGCTAAAAACATTTTACTATATTTAGTTTCTGCTTATCATTTGGGGGACATTCGGCAGGACCCAATTAGACCTGCAGACAGGGTCCTCTATCGTTGCAGGTCCACAGGTCATCCCCCACCCTGAACATGCCTGACATATTGAAACATGTCTGCAGGATTGGTGGGTCTCATTAAAAGCTTGGCAAGCAGACAAAAAGCTGTTTAAGTTTTCAGCTACCCAGAAACACAACCTGATTAACATGAGTGGACATTTAGCAGTTTATGAAATAAGGTTTTAACCAGCTTTTAAATATATTAATCTTCTTTCCTGATTGTGCCCAGGAGCCCCAGAAAAGCAGCCACTTAGCTCTTAGCTCACGTCATCTCATTCCAATCCTTCAGCTAGTTTTTCATGTATTACTTTATGGTCACAGTCGTCCAGCAGCAGGAGCAACTTGTGGGAGTTGAACATTTAAATGTTATCCATGCTAAAATCAAATTAAGGATTCTATTTCTTTTTAAGCTGAAGCTTCCAACTAGTGGTTTTATCTTTTTTTTTCCTTTCTAAAAAGTTTTTAATTAAATTTCTTTTAAAAAAAAAACCACTACACTGTCTTCATCAGGTGACATTTCACTGAATTCTGACAAGAACAATTTTTTTCTGACAGAAGCATCTCTCATATCTCGAGATCAGTTTTCATTTGTACATAGCATACACTGTAAATGATGATGTGGCAGCTAACCCACTGGCTCATGGCACACAGTACACTTGTCTGGGCAAAAATAGCAAAAACAAGTGTATTATATTCTCTTAGAAGAGGGCTTTGTCCAGGATGAGTGACCGCATTCTAGTCTTGTCTATTTATTAGCTTCAAGATCCCTAAACCAATACCAGACTTCTGCCATGGTGATTAGCCTCCACAAAATGTTAACTTACACCGAATCTAGATGGAAAACTACTGACAAAAAGAATGTATTCATTTGTTTCAGTACAGAAGAGTCTATTTTCTTTTCTTAGACCTTCCAACCCAGTAGTAGCATTAGGATTAGATATCATAGTTGGCCCTTGGGTAGCCTGCCTACATTCTCCAGGCATCTTTGTATTCAGATCCATCATTTATAAAAGAAGGTTTGTCCATGGAGAATCATTTTGCTATCAATTTAATCTATTTTATAAATTTGGGTCTCAGCAAGTATATGTACTCTCACTGCTTACGAAACACACTCATATCCCTGTTCCCTCCAAAAAACAAGTACCTATTTCATCTAAAGTAGGATTTGCCACTAACCTTTTGAAAAAGTTCTCAGTGGCACTCATTTCTCCACAATCTATTGTCTACTTCCACCATTTTATTAGGTTTACTCTCTCTCAAATACATTACTAATCTCCTAATGATTATTTTTGAGATCTCTTCTGCTAAGCCCCACTGAAAACTCAGAGACAGCAATCATCATTTTATTTTTGAAACACTCCACCTTCTTAGCTTCTGAAACTCTGAGATAAGTATTTATCTCTCTAATTACTCTCTATCTTCTTAAACATCTTCCTCCTCTTAATCCTAGACTGGATATTGTCCAGGTTTCTTAATTCTGGCCCATTTTCTCTTCTCTTCTATCTACCCCCACCCCCCACCATCTTGTTTCTCCTTCAGTGATCACTTTTGTGCTGGTGGTTGTCAGCTTAACTTTTCCAGACTTGTGATTCCCATTCCTAATGGCCTGTTGTTCAACACCATCCCAGCTGATTCATACAAGCATCATTCAATGTGTTTAAGAATAAACTCACTATTGTGCTCTTTAAATGTGGTATTATTCTTCAAGGGTGGGCTGATAAATTTTTCCTCCACTGCAATATTTTTTGTCACATTAGACATATTTGTACATAACCCATTCTGTATAGTCACATGGTATCTCCTCTTCATCATGCTTGACCTTGAACACACAGATGCTTCAATTTTTCACACAGTGCACATCAAAATGGAAAAGTGTTCCGACATTCGGTTCACACAGTGTGCTGCTATTGAATTCTTAACAGCAGAAACAGTTCCTCCAATTGAAATTCAGGTTGTTGATGTGAGCACAGTAAGATATTGGGTAAGGCAGTTCAAAGATGGAGAACTGGGGCACGCAGATTTGAGTGACAAACCACAAAGTGGAAGACCTATGACAGCACGTGATCAGCTTCATCAACACTGCAGAGTGTATTGAAGTATGTGGTGATTTTGTAGAAAAATAATTACACACCTTTGAAAATAAATTATGTAGGTATATTTCTTTTTTACTTCATTAAAGTATCTTTCCCATTTATTTTCCATTTAAGTGGAGGCAAAATTTATCAGCCTGCTCTCAGAGTTATTTCCTTTATCTCTTTGTTATGCCACTATTCTCCCTGTTACTGTAGCTTCAAACAAATAGAAGCAATGTTCTCTCTTTTCCCCATTAAAATTCTTACTGATTCATTCACTCAACTTCTCATTCTGTAATATTTGTTGTATACCTATCTTGTTCCAGGACCACAATATTGATTACAAATACTGTGGAAGCCACAGCAGACAGGATCTCTGTCCAACACAAAGCATCTAATTTATTACTGTTCTACTTACATAAAGACTTTTATATTTGTCTTCTCTTTTCAGTTCCAACTTCCAGTAAACCGACTCAGAAAAGTAATTATTTCTTACTCATTACTGTAATAGCCTCCTGATTTCCTTTTCTGAATGTCTTCTCTGTCTAATCCCTCATGGACATGACTATAACATTAATATATTAAAAAAAAGAAATGTATCTATTCAAATCCAATGGATAGTTCCCTGTCCTACAAAATAAGTTTAAATAACATTAGCATCAAACTCAAGCATCCTATGCATCTTCTCTAAGCTCATTTCTTGTTGTCTATGAACAGCATGGCCCCACAAAAGCATATACAATCCCACAATTTTCCCCATACATGTCTGTGCCACTGCTCCTTCCCCATTTGTAACTCCCTTTATCCTACCCATTCACTAAACTGTTCTCCAAGCACAGTTTCTCAAAGGCCAACATGAAGAGGTCCTGGTAATATCTACATATACAATGGGCTGAATTACAAAAAGAATCCCGAGTTTAGGAAAATTGGATCTTTTATACAGAATAGTAGGTATGTCAGCTCTTTGCTTTAGATAGAGATAATATTTCTATTTTCCAAAGCTGTTTGTGATATAAACATCCTTGAAAAAAAGTCTTGAATAATGGTAATCAGTGTTTTCACTGACAATATGTACAGAAACAAAGGAGACATAGAGAATGAACTCTCAATTCTACTAGTTCTGAACATCCTTCCAGATCCAGAAAAATTCACATACTTTACACAGTTTCATATGATCTCACCATCCTCTAAATACAAGCCAGTTAAACTTGCAAGTTATATATTTCTCTTCCAAATGTTTATATTTCCCTATGTTTTTCTTTTTAAGAATAATCCACTTGCTGTATTGTACCTACTTGTGCTCATGTCTTTGTCCTCTACAAGACTATAAATTTTCGAGATAAGGATCCTCCAAAGCACATTATATATATATATATATATATATATATATATATATATATATGAAACATTATATGTAATGTTTATTAAAACAAAGCAAATTTGAATAACTTACATGAAATGGGAAGATTCCTAGAAAGACAAAAATTGCTGAAACTGACTCAATAAGAAATAGAAAAATCTTCATAGATTTGTAAGGAAAGAGATTGAATTAGTAATTTATAACTTCTCTCAAACAGAAGTCCAGACCAACATGGCTTCATGGATAAATTCTACCAAACATTTAAAGAAAAATCAGTACCAATTCTTTCAAACCCTTCCAGAAAAATGGAAGAGGAAAAGAATACTTCCCAACTAATTGTGTGAGATCAGCATTACCCTGTTACCAAAATGAGACAAAAACAATACAGGAAAACTACAGATCAATATCCTGTATGAATATGAATAAATGCAAAAACCCTAAATAAAATATTAACAAAGTAAATCCAACAACATATAAAAAAGACTCTACATCACGATCAAGTACAATTTACCCAAAAATGCAAGGTTATTTTACCTTATGAAAATCACATATTGTAATACATCATATTAATAGAATAATAGACACAAATCTTATTACAACAGATGCATTTGACAAAATCCAGCAATCTTTTATGAGAGAAATACTCAAGAAACTAGGACTAGAATGGAATATCCTTGACCTAATAAAAGGCATCTACAAAAACATCTATAGTTAACATCATATTCAAGGGTGAAATACTAAATGTTTTCTTCCTCCTAAGATTGGGAATAAGGCAAAGATACCTTCTCTTGCCACTTCTATTCAAAATTGTATTGGAGATCTATATAGGGAAATTAGGCAACAAAGAGAAATAAAAAGCATCTGAGTTAGAGAGGAAGAAGTAAAATATTTCTATCTGTAGATGGCATTATTTGGCATATAGAAAATTCCAAATAATGCAGAAAGACCCTATTAAAATGAATAAATGAATTCAAGCAAGGTTGCAGAATATAAGATCAATATGTAAAAATCAATTGTATTTCTATATAACTATAACCTATCAAAAAACAAAATGTAATTTTACTTACAGTAGTATCAAAAAGAATAAAACTTAATAATAAATTTAACAAAATAAGTACAAGACATTTACACTAACAACTACAAACTATTGTTTAAAAAATGAAGAGAACTAAATAAATGAAAAGCTATCCCATGTTCATGATTTGGGAAAATTAATGTTGTTAAAATGGCAATAGTCCCCAAATTAATTTATAGATTTAATAAAATCTCTATCAAAAAACAAGCTGGCTTTTACATAGAAGTTGACAAGATGAGATACTAAAATTCACATAGAAATGTAACAGATCCAGAATAGCCAAAACAATCATAAAAAAAAAAACAAAACAAGTTGGAGCTCACATACTTCCTGATTTCACAATTTACTACAAAACTACCATAATCAAGACAGTGTGATACTGCCATAAGGATAGTCATATATAAAGGGAATGGAGTTGAGGGTCCAGAAGAAAATCCTAACATTCATAGTGAATTGATTTTTGACAAAGAGAGGAATGGCAATCCAGGGAGGGGAAGTATAGTCTTTTCAACAACTAGTGCTGAGATAATTAGATATCACATGCAAAACTATGAATTCAGGTCCCTATTCATAACATACACAAAAATTAACAAAGTATATCATAGATTTAAATGTAAGAGCTAAAACTACAAAACCCTTCAGAAAACAGAGGAGTAAATCATTGCAACCTGGGTTAGGCAAAGAGTTCCTGGATATGATGGAAGGAGTATATTTGATAGAAGAAAAGACTGAAACAATTTCATGAGATAAGAATAGAGGTTCCCTGGTGGTGTAGTGGCTAGGCTTTGGCACTCTCAATGCCACAGCCTGGGTTTGATTCCTGGCCAGGGAACCAACCAAAAAAAAAAAAAAATTCATGAAAAATAAAAATTACGTGCATCTAAGGTACATCCAGAAACTGAAGAGACAAACCACAGATTGGGAGAAAATATTTTCAAATCATCCAGTTGATAAGCATTTATAACCAAAATATATAAATAACTTATAACTCAGTAATAAAAGACAACCCAATTTTCTTTTCTTTGTTTTTTTTTTAAAGTGATGAAACAAAGAGATAGTTTATTGAAGAGAAAGTATACTCCAGAGAGGTAGGAGCAGGCTTGAGCAGGAAAATGGCTCAGGAGCCGACAACCCAGTTTTCAAATAGGCAAAACATTTAAATAGACAGTTATCCAAAAAAGTTACATGGATAGTTAATAAGCCCAAGAATGATCTTCAACATAATTAGTTATTAAAGGAATTTCAATCAAAACAATGTAACAGACTCTACATATCGCATGAGTCCAGCTCTCTGGCCCTCTGGTTTCTGTTTGGGTTCAGTCAATGGATGGTACAGACAAAAGAATCAAGGATAGGGGAGAAGGTAGAGGTTAGAGTATTCATCCTCCTGGCTACCTTCCTGTGGTGTTTTGTGTTAAGAAAGAATGCATTCCCCTAACAATGGCCTACAGCTCTTCCTGGGTAACACTCTTTAAGGGTTAAGCGACCTGTCCTGCTAACCACTTCCTCCACTTAGAGCTTCAAGCTTCCTTCCCAAGGAGCACTTCATCATTCTTTGTTGATTTTTCTTAACCTTGCTCACACTTATATAAGTGAAACCTTCATAAATCTTTCTTTAATCATCCTTTTTGAGTGGGCCATGTGTATTGGAGAAGCTGGGACTCCTGTAGTCATTCTACGTGGAAGGTTTACATCTCACCAAGTATCTGCTGAAGAGCAAGACACATGTTCTCACTGCTCCAAAATCCTATGGACTTCTAGCCTTCTTGTCCTCAGAAAATTTTCCTTAGCGAGGGAACATCCTTCTCTCTCAGTTAAGGTTTTCCTCAAAAGCCCTTTTCTTCTCCACATCAAGAAAACGCAACATAACCTCCTCATTGACTTGATTTTGGAAAGAAAACTGAGAAAATCATCATGTAGTTTCCTACACTACCCAAACCTCCCTTTGAGGCAAGAGAGCCCAGAAATTAATGTACATGTGAAAAGTAGGAAAGAAGGAAATAACTAATAATTACTTAAAACCTGGCCCTGACACACTGTTCTCTATGTCAGTGATTTTCTCTCCCGGGAAACATCTGGCAGTATCTAGAGACATTTTTCATTGTTACACAAAAGGGATACTACTGTTACCTAATGGACAAAGAAAGGCCAAGGATGCTGCTAAACATCTTACAACACACAGGACAGCCCCTTCTCAACAAAGAATTAACCAACCCAAAATGTTAATCGTGTCAAAGTGGGATCCACGACCCAAGGTGATCTACATGGTCCTATGACAAGGTGAAAGGCTTCAGCTGCAGCTGACTGACTGATATGCTTCATCTACTGACCAACCCAAATCCAGACCCAGGCTGTGCTTCAGAACCCTTTAGCATGTGCCACTCATTCACCTCACTAGGCAGAATGGGTCCAGCCTCTCTTGCAGTTAAATGCAATTTTGGTTTTTGGTTCCTCTGCCCACCTTCCTACATAGTTCTTTCCTAATTCTCCTGACTTGGCCTGATCTGTCCTTGATTTGCTTGACTAGCAACCCTTCTCCCCATCCTCAAATGTTCAAACTAGTTCAATTCTCCATCTCTAGTTCCAAACATCTTCCTAGACCTAGTCTTCCATTATTCTTCCTTTTCCTATCTTCATCAACAAGATCTCCCTCCCCAAAATCTTCTAGAATTGTCTGTGGTGTTTACCACCTTTTATATATTATGATCATTTGGGAAATATCTGTTCTCTATGAGCTTCTTTTATGAATGCAATTCATCTTTACACAATAGTGATGACAGTAATAACAAAAATTAATATTCACTGAATACTTATTCTGGGCCAGATACCATGCTAATACTTCCTATGCATTATTTCATTGAATATTTTATTTATCACCAAGAATAATATCAAATAGTTAACAACTGTTGCAGGCCAAGCACTGACCAACTAGAACAAATGCCAGCCACACACAATCATTGCATGCAAGTAGGGGTGTGCTAGTGAGCCCAGACCAACCTGTACACAACTTTATTCCTTTTCTATTTCCTTACATGCAATTGGGAGTCCATGAAGATCTGCAGAGTAAGTTAGTAAGTCACTGTCTCTATCCTTTAACCTTAGGGAGAAATATCTGTCCTCTTCACCTCTGCTTTCCTTGCAAATAAACCAAATATATAGAAAGTGCTTATAAATATTTATAGAATAAACAAAAGAATATTTTTAGATATTGCATATTTGCTATGTGCCAGACACAACATTAGATATGTTTATTGTATTACTTCAATCTAATTCAATTCCACTGTGCGGGCATTATTACCACATTACAGTTGGGGACACTAGGACACAAAAATTAAAGAATTACAGAGTTAATATGTTGTTAGAAAGAGATTCAGACCAGTCATGTTACACTACTTAAATGTATGTTGTTCATAAGAAACTCTACCGGTGGCCAATACTAGTAAGCATTCACCCGCAAGTAGAGGAGAGGAAGGGGTGGGAACAGCATTCACATAAAAAGCTACTTAAAGGAAGTGTGAGGAAGTAATACTACTCTTCCAACACTGGATTTTTTGTCTTTTTCTTTTTAAAATAACTGGGTAAAAGGTAATGGTGGTTATGGTCCCATGCTCTGGTTTCAGTGGTAACAAAAAGAAATTCATACAAGATTTAGTTCACATATAGAGCAGAACAAAATCCACAACTTTCCAACCAATGAGTCAAAAAAAAATGTGACCATAAAAAGGATCTCCCCCAAAATCTTCTAGAATTTTCTGTGGTGTTTCTGTGCTGACTAAATAGATAATCAATGTGGATAAATACTGATCAGCTTCCACTGCCAGTGAATCCCTAGCATACCAAAAGTGCACATTGGGACCATGGCTCAAGTGCCTCCACAACATTATTTCCTTTCAACATCTTATTTGAGACTTTCAGAGCATAAAAGCTTACAGAGTACCCAGAATGTAAAACTTTACAAAAGCAGAGCAATTGAGTGCACCTGTGGTTAGCTGATGGTCATGTGTTAAATGAAATTTAATCAAGCAGTTATGTTTTTCATTAAATAAAAATCCAAGCATCTCCTTTGTTGGCGACCTTTGACCAACCATGGCTTACTGTATTCAGGTGTACCGAAAGGTAAAAAATTTTATCTGAGAAGTTAAATAAAATAGTTATGGGTGTTCTAGCTCTATTATTTGCTGCTTGGACATCAAGCCCTGGTTCCTTTCCCATTGAAGACTGGGCAAATCCCATTCCAAACTGGTTTTTTTTTTTTGTTCGTTTTGTTTTTTTGTTGTTGTTTTTTTGTTTGGTTTTTTTTTGCCTTTTTGGTATGTGGGTAGCTCCCCGACCGGGAATCGAACCCAGGCCGCAGCACCGACAGCGCCAGCGCCGAAGCCTTAAGCCACTACACCATCAGGGAACTCCCCAAATTGTTTTAATGTCTCTTTCACATAAATAAAAACTTTGAGTTGTGACTATGTGGTGTACATGCATGTGTTTCTGCATGTAGATGGACCTATTCTTAGCTTGTTTAATTTTCACCTTTTTATTTAACTTTATTTGAGATATTTATAACAATTTTCAAAGACACGTTCCCAAAGATGAACCTAGACTGTTGTTCTCAGAACCAGAATATACAAGGGCTGTCCAGAAAGTATCCACCCATGTAATATGAAAAATAGAGGAATTTATGGCAGAAGTTTTTCCAGACACCCCCCATATTTCACAAGAATGAATGTGCATTTCTACAGGGCATCCTTCCGGAAAGTTGTTATAATTGTCCTGCCTTGTCTCTCTACACCTGTTCCTAAAGTACACTGGGGTGTTAGGGTTCTCTAGAGAAACAGAACCAATAAGATATGTATGACAGAGACACACAGACAGCGACAGAAGACAGAGAGAGGCAGGGAGATTTGTTATAAGGAATTGGCTGTTTGATTATGCAGGCTGAGAAGTCCCACATTCTCTTGTCTGCCACCTGGAAACCCAGGAGCACTAACGGTGCAGCTTCAGTCCGGGTCGGAAAGCCTGAGAACATGGAGAACTGATGCTGTAGGTTCCAGTTCAATGCTCCACCTTGAAAACAGGCAGAAAAAGTGAATTCCTCCTCACTCTGTCTTTTGTTCAATGGATTAGATGAGGCCCACTCACGTTGGGGAGGGCAACCTGCTTTACTTAGTCTACACTTCAAATGTTCACCTCATCCAGAAAAACCCTCACAGATACATCTAGAATATTCTTTAACCAAATTTTGGGCACCCATGTCTCAGTCACGTTGACACATAAAAGATCTTGAAATTATCAAGCTAAGCAAAATAAGTCAGACAGAAAAAGTCAAGAACCATATGATTTCACTCACATGTGGGACATAAAACTGAAAACAACAAATGAACAAGACAAGCTACACGTGACCTCTGCATTTCCTGCTTGCCAACTTGCTTGCTAGTGTAATAGAAAGTCAATATTATAGAATCATGTGGTTTTGTTTCCTTACTCTCTCTCTCATTAAGGGTGAATTCAGAGATGCAAAAAGACAACATTTCTATCCAGTTGTTTTCTGAGCTCTTGCTGAAAAATAAAAGAAAACACAAATGAGCACAGAACTGGCACCAGGGTGCAAGTTCACATCTATTATCTTAAACTGCTTTTCCAACAATCTCAAAATAATAATCATAGTTGCTATGCTAATAAATGAATAAAAAAATGAATCCTATGTTTCTCTTGGCTCCAGAGTGGATTTCTTGGCTTGTCAGAACCAAGTGAGTTACCTGAGAAACACCTTCACCAAAGCTTTCTCGAGAACCAAGGAGGAGGAGACCCCAAGGAATTGCAAAAGAGAGAGAAGCAATGTAAGTGACCAAAACTGAACAAGTTAAATCTTCCAAATGTTGCCTGCCCCCAGGAACTCTAAACTAGCTGTTGATTCTTCTACAGCCCAATTGGTAAGCCACAGGGTTAATCTAGCCCACAAAGGGTTACATTATCAACTGCAGAGATCATATCAGCAAAATATCTTTACTTGAAATAAAAGCCATAAAATTTATTGGAAGAAAATTATTCATCCTCTACATGTTTATATGTGTGCAGGCACACGTGGATACGCATAAATACTCAACTCCTAATTCTACAAATCAGTGTCATTTAGGAGGTAAGATTTCTTTTCATTATAAAATGAAGGCTATCCTATACGTATGAATGTTCATCTTCTATCGCCAGCTTTCAAAAATCTTCTATTGAAGAAATGTGAGTATTTTCCCAGTTCAGTTCTTCTTCTGGTTGTCCTCCTATGGCTGTCAGGCTTAGAACACCTGACAAGACAATTAAGCAAAAGGCATCCAAAAACAAAGAAAATAATAGGGAATTTTAAAGACTTACATTAAAAAGCAACCTTTCCAGCTGAACATTACTAAGCTGCCCAAATGCTTTCTCATACATTCAGTAGTATGCTGATTACCTGAAGACCACCCCCTCATAGCCCCAATGGGAAGCTGTGATACCATAATGGTATTGGAGAAGCCATTGTCAGTGGGCTGCATTATAATGTCATTTCATTGCTCAGTTAAACATTGTGAATATGAAAATGAAAGTCTTGTATATGAACATCATAAAGTAACATAAACTCAAGAAAAATGTAACTCAACATGATAAAAATAACAGACGATTGAGCCTAAAGGAATACCAAGTTGAAAAACCTCAGACTTCAAGCATCTCTTTTTCTTCTGTCCTCTTCTCCTCTCCTCTCATTTAGGTAATTTTGTCCAATCCCAGGGCTTTACAAATCTGTATGCTGGTGATTTCCAAATTTAAATCTCAAGCCTAATCCTCTCCCCTGAGCTCTGGACTTGTTTTTCATTTTGCTTTCTTAGCACCTCCATTTTTATGTGTAATAGGAAGTTAATATGGTCAAAATAAACAACTTGATTCCAAAACTTTCCAATGCTGCTTCTTTCAAGACTTCCCAAATTCAGTTATGTCACATCCACGTGGATAATTAGGCAAAAAACCAGGAATCATCCTTGCTTCCTGTCTTTTCATGCAATCCAGCAGGAAAGCCTAAGAACTCTACTCTCACACTAGATCTCAAAGCGAGCATCAGAGCATATCCCCAGCTACTGTCCCAGCCCACTGCAGGAGCATTTTTCTCCTAAACTTCTTTGATGGCTTCTTTGAAGCCACATTCCAAACTACCCTTTGATGGTCCAGTGTCCACATAAAAATTAGAGTGATTTTTTTCACAAGAAAGTAAGTTCTAGTGGAATATGGGCTTGTTTCCCCAGAGATTAATATACCAACTAGCAGGTGACATTGGGTGGTATAGGAAGCCACCTCCATGACTGACCTATACCCAACAGTCAAGCTACTGAGCTTCATGACGTAGGATGCTAAAGCTTAATCCACTTGCAATTAATGTAACAGGGAAAAGCACAAATTACCTCGGTCATCCTCCTTCACCAGCCATCGGTGTCTCTATGCAGCCCATTTCTACATGTGGCCTACTCTTCTGTGTGGCTCTGGCCTGCCAGTTTCCCCTGGCCCACCAGCTGCTGTTACCTGTGTAAGTCATACCCAACTCTTGTTAGGGACCTGAGTGGACCCACAGTACGGCCGTAAGTCTGGAAGAGTACCTGTGCTCACTCACTTGGGTGAACTCTCCACTGCAGAATTATGCAACCCGTGTAAATAAGGCACATTTTGATACTCAATATTTCTAAGGAAATGGAATCCTAAGTGAAAGAACTCAAAAGGTCCAATGAAATGGTTTATCAGTTATCTACGACTCATGAAGTAGGAGGTTTATCAGCGCCAGAAGGAAGAAGACTGAAAATACATAAGTGAATACAAAAAATGTTTCTAATCCATGGTTCTCAAAGTTCAGTATGCATTAGAATCATCTGGAGGGCTTATCAATACAAAAATTGCTGGACCCCACCCCCAGAGTTGTTAATTAAGTCGAAATGGGGTAGTCCAAAATTTTGCATTTCTGACAAGTTCCCAGGTGATGCTGATGTGGCTAATTGTTCAGAAATCTCACTTTGAGAACTCCTGTTCTATCACAAATGCCAGGGAGTGGCTGCCAGGGAAATAAACTGCCTTGACTTCACCTAAACTTATTCTTGCTCATCAAAGACTTCCTACAGAGAGTTTAATCTGTGTCACACTTGTAGCCTCTCTGCACCAGAGGGAACTCATGGCCACCAGAGGGAACTCTGGACTCTGAAAGGAGATAAATTAAAAGGTGAGGAATCCTGCAAAAAGGAGACCTTATATGCTTGTCCCAAAGGCAAAATATCAAATTCACAGGGCAACCTACTTCAGTCAACTTTAGAGTGGCTCACCCATGGATATTAGAATTTTTAAAATCTCCCCAGGTAATTTGAATGCACATCCATGACTGAGAACCATATAGTCTGGTATGGTCTGATTTCCTAACTCTTCTAGACTTTGTTCCTTTTTGGTCATATTAACTAATGTATCACATTAGCCCTATAAATATCACCTGGCATGCATAGGAAATAATCTAAGGCAGTGACTCTCACATTGGGGCAATTTTTGCCACCACTCTCCCACAGGATATCTGGCGATGTCTTGAGATATTTTTTTATAACTTATTGGCATCTAGTGCTATTGGCATCTAGTGGGTTCAAGCTTAACACTCTACAATGCTTAAAGAGAGTTTCCCACAACAAAGAATTACTCAGTCCAAAATGTCAACAGTGCCATAGTTGAGAAGCCCTGGTCTAAGCATGGGGCATGAGCTTCCCACATTTCTCCTAGAAGAGTATGTTTTAATAGTATGTAAAGTATCAGGAAAATATTTGTTTGTTTGTTTGTTTGTTTGTTTGTGAAACAGCACGCCTTATTGGGAAGAGAGCACTGCACGATGGTCACTCTGCACATCATGCTCCAAAAGGCACATGGTACACAGGATGTTTTGCTAATGAAGATTAACTGGAATATGGGTTCCTCTGGGCAACTTCCCCAACCTCATCCCTCCAAGGGGTTGGGCACCCTGGACTCTATCTTTCAAGGCAATACTGGCTTGCTAGAGATAGAGCCTCTCAGAGGTGCCTTCTTGTTTTTATGTAAAGAACATCTTCTTTAGATTTTTTGAAGTCTTCATTTTTTACTTTCATTCTATATTCTCTCAAGGCCATCAGACCAGCTTCTGTACTGATTGCCTTGACGTCAGCACCAGAGAGTTCATGTTTAGTCATGATCAAGTCATCCAGTGTCACTTCATTTGTCAGTGTCTTTCTGCTTGTGGGGCTCCGATAGATACACTTCTTGGTCCTTTCATTAGGCAGGGGTAACCTGATCTTCCTGTCATGCAGACTGGTCTGATAAGTGTGAGATCCAACGTTTATGTCTGGTTTGTGGCATAACTTTCATGTCTCCCCTTGAATCAAATCTACTCACTGGTGCAACAGTTCCAATATTGTTCACTGAATTTCTCTCTCACCACCAGAATCTGAGTCATACATTTTTGTCCTAATGGCATCAATTTCATCATTAAACATGATGGATGGTAGATGTTCTTCAACAACTTGAAACAATTCCTGAACTGTTTGGGCCCAGTGCCTAGGTACTTCTGAATAAGTTCAGCCAATCATTCCCAAGAAAGCAGCCGAGGTTTGGTTTGCTACTACTCTGGCTAATAGGTTTTACCTGTGCCAGGTGGACCATAAAGAGTGACCCCCTTAAGGAGGCTTCATACCCATCTCTTCATAATATTCATGATGAGTGAGAGGAAGCTCCACAGACTCCTTAATTTCCTGAATTTGGTTGTCCAACCCCCAAATGACAGGCTAGGTCTCGCACAGGGCCTTTTCCACCTTCATCACCGTGACACAGGATACATGTCATCCATTAGGACCTCTGCCACAGCATGAACCCTGTGTCTCAGCAGAACTTATTTCAGCAGATCCTTGTCTACAAATGAAAGAATGCTGACATAATGTTCTGAGCCCACCGATGTAGACACAATGGTGTCATCGATGATCTCTTCCAAGGCTCCTACTAACATTGGGGTCCCCTTCACATCACCCACCTTTGAAATTTCCTCTTCCTGCTTTTCTTCTAAAGGTTTCATTTGTTTCTGATTTCTAATGAATTCTTCCTCCATGAGAAGATAGTTTTTAATTCTCTCTAACTTCAATAATTTTAACGTGTACTGAGTGTGAGGTGTCACCAGTGGTATTTTGCTGGAAGCATCTGGTCCCTTTGTTTTCTCCTTCTATTTCCCCCACTCTGTTGGTACAAGAGGTTCGTATTTCTTTTTCTTGTCCTTGTCATCCTGCTGTCACATCCAGGACTTTGATCACCACTTCAACTTTGAACCATCTTTATTCAGCTGCTTGAAGCATCAACAAAATGATAAAAACAATTCTAGATCTTCTGATTTACAGTGGTGAAAAAGGGAAGAGAAGAACTCAGATCAAGTGCAGTAGAAGTTTGATAACTTAAAACAAATAAATAAAAATACATTGCATTTCTCATCATTCTGCCTAGATCCAAGACCTGAGTACGTAAAATAATATAATGTTTTTAATGTTTCACTTGGTTCCTGTTTTCTTTGCAATTTTTACACTTCATTTTAAAACTCTATTTGATGAAACAACTGTAGTAGTTAATGGGAAGGCATTATTGGTTATAAAGCTTTGTAGTGTACTCTCCAGGGAAAGTGGAAAAGCTTGACATGGTTTAGAAAGGTCAAAATAGTTTACAATCTATTTATGGTACACTGGAATGACAAAAGTCATTGCTCAATCATTTGGTTAAGTCGATGTGTAAATACCTAATATGAAAAGCAGAAGACTCATTTGGGCTTTACTTTATTGATGTTTGTCATTGATTCTTTCATCACTGTTTCTCATCAAGCTGTTCTTGCTAATCACTAATGACACAAAAATCACATTCTACATTTTCTGTCAAGATCAGATTTTTTTCCCCAAGTGAATGAAGAATGAAGGGTGTATCTAAAGTAGTAATACATTTTATTACCTTTTGCTTGTTTTTTAATTACCACTGACACTGGAATCATTTTGTTTTTCCTACTGTTTTTACATCAATGAAATTAAATGAGGAAAGAAAGTCAAAACATGTAATTTATTTAATCTAAGAGCTGATTTCAGACAGACAATTGGGGAACAACTGAAATTATTTTACTGAATTAGGGTAGGAAGAAAATGCTTTCTACGCAAACAAAACAGAATGCAAGAAATATGAGAATGCCAAGCAGCAGGTATCCTGAATATTCGTACACACACCCTCTGCTGCCCACTTGGAAAGAAAGAGCCCTAATGTTATTGCAAATCCAGATTATTTCCAAAGTGTACACAGTTAGAAAACTGGAAGGAAAGGCAAAAACAAGAATTAATATTTACTGAGTAGCTACTATGCACCCAGAAAAATGAAAGGCACATTTGACATATGAAATCTAATTTGAGAAAAATAATAGTATTTACACTGTCAACAAGACAGAAAATAGGGAAAAGGAGATCAATTAGAAACAGCCAACTGCCCCTGGGTGCTGACAGGTAATTAATTGGCAAGGCAATAGAGCTGATCTTTCTAAAATCTTTCTAGTTTACAAATTTCAAATGCCATCACATTTCATCTTATACTTACTTCAGGAGTTGAGCAAAAAAAGACATTATTTTTCTAATTACAGGGATGAGGAGGCTGAGATCCACTGGCATTGAGCAATTGTGTCAGGATCAAGCAGTTAGGAAGTGACAGAAACTGGAGGCAGAAAACACCTTTTTTCTACCATTCCATGAAGCCTTTGCAAACACTGTTCTGCCCTGAATTAAGATTGCTAAATTGTGCTATATCGTGTGGAAAGGGTTCGAAAATGATGATATAAATCTAGTTCTCAATAATCTTTTCAGGGCTGGAATCAAAGAACAACTAGTTATGAAATGGATCTCTCATTTAAAGAAATGTCCAGGGATGAATCCTATGTATTGATATATACGCTGAAGCTTGGTCTGACATGGATGTCTTTACCGGAGTTACTGGAGCTTCTATCCCATCTCCTGGGACACTGCACTGCCTTCTTCCCATTTCACTGTATTGTTCCTCTCTTCTCAGGCCCCGTTTATCCTCTCCCCCTGTTCTCCTCATTCACCCTACTTTTCTTTTCTCAGGATTATATGGTGAGGGTGTGAGTATGGAACAGTATTATCATTCTTTTTGGGGAGGTGGAAATTCACTAGTGTTTGTCTAGAGTCTTAAAATGGTCATATTCTTAGATGCAAAAATGCACTTTATATCAAGTATCCTAAGGAGTGATTGTAACTGGATGTAAAAACAGGATTCTCTGTGTCAGTTTACAAGGAAGCCTAAAGGCAGCAGGTGCCAACCACTCTCTGTTTACAGACAGAGGGGCTGGGCCACTCAAGACAGGCTTACAAAGGGGTGTGGGAGAATTGATTTGGTGACCTGTGACTACAAAAACAGGTTAGAAAGGCTGGGAGCAGAGAGGGAGACCAGCAAAAGAATTTGTCTGAAGCCGGTTGTCAGTGGGTTGTGACCCTGTCCCTTCAGGCTGCCACGTGGAGGGAGGGAGTGGGACACTCCCCTCCGTTGCCTGTAAAGTCCAAGGGCCTCAGAGTGACCATGTGGAGAGCTTGGAGGAGGGGGTAGGGCAGACTGTGTTCTAACTTGTACCTAAAATCATATTCCCAAGGGGAGCTGCTGGGGAAGGGGAGAGCAGATGGAGTATGTGTGGGGAAGAAACACAGTACAAGCCAACCAGCCCCTCTCTCTTGCTCTTAGCCTGGAGCTAGCTGCAAGTGAACATATAATTTCTGATCATTACCAATACTGGACATTTATTAATGAGGGGAATCTCTTATTTGTGATTATAAATACCGGGGAAACTTTTTGTTACCTGAGAGTAAGAGCATTATTTATCTATATGGGCTGCTCTAGATTTCAACAGACAGTAACTTAAATTTTCATTATTTTCTATTGTGTTTCCTATATTTTTTTTACCTAAATGCTTGTTTTATAAGTAGAATAAAGAGAAAAATATTAAGAAAATGATTGTGTATCATTATCAAACTGGAGAAAAAATTTTTAGTTCTGTGTCTCACAAACTATTCCATTCTAAATTTAATAGCTAGATTGCTTATATAAATATATAGAAAAATGCTCATCATTTGCTAATTATACAATAATGTACTATTAACTACAGTCACCATTCTGTACCTTATATTCTCTAAATTTATTCTTCTTCTAACTGAAAATTTGTACCTTTGACCGACATCTCATTTCCCTCTTCCCAAACCCAGTTGCTAAGAATAGATCTAAGCATTCTCACTACAGACACACACACACACACACACACTCACACACACGAGTTAACTATGCAAGGTGATGGATGTGTTAATTATCTTGATATTGGTAATGATTCCACAATGTATATGTATATCAAATCATGTTGTATACCTTAAATACATGCAATTATATTTGTCAAGTATTCCTCAATAAAGCTGGGGGAAATTATCTTGATAGATAAATGATATATACATACATACATACATAGATGATAGACACAAAGTGCTAATTATATATAAATAGAAGGAGTTGCAAAGCAAATAACTCCATCACATAAACTATGAGGCTAATGTTATTACCCAGATTTTATAGATGAGAAAAACTGCGTTTCTAAGCCATGTGGGCTGAAAGTCATATAATTACTAACTAGCACAATCAAAAATCTAAATCTTTTCCAATGGCCTGAAGTCTGTTTTAAGGATGATTTGCATATGAAATGAACAGAACCAGCTGACTTTGAAGATCTTTTCTAAATCTTACAATGCTATCAATCTTTCCTTATGTTAAATAAAAAAAAAAAAAGAAACAAGTAAAGTCATTTTTACAAAGGAAGGAAAGCACATCTGAAAAAGAAATGTTTACCTTACTATATTTACATCGTTTAGTGAATGCTTGAGAAACAAACAAAACAATGAATGAAAATCTAAGTCTATACAAGACAGAAAGTGCTATGAAAATAAATATCATATGAGGAATAGGATAAAAACTATGAAATCCAAAGATGTATTGTCTAAAAATAAAGAATGTCAGAAATGTTGTCAATTTTGTATATACGTGTAATTTAATCATGTATTGATAACAGTAACTATGCTATTTCTCTAATTCAATATAAACTATTTCCCAGCTTGTTGAAAGACAAGATTTTTGCCAAAAAACCTTTCATTGAATAGTAGCTGCCAAAAAGGAATTGAAAATCATTTTCATTTCACACAAGAAAATTGAGAACATGAAGTTCATCTGAAATCTCTAATGTATTCACCCTTAAAGACCACCCCAAGAGCAAATTCAGTTTGAATGCGAAGCTTCCTTTTGCATGCCACTTCAATTAAATTGGAGCAAAATACTCTTTTAAGCTATAGCTCTTTTACACAGTTCTGATGGGTTCAGAACATTATGTTCTCAGAGAAAGAATATTTTGATGCAGAGAGAAATGCAAACTTTATACCTAATTAGAAATCTGCAGATGAAACTTCTATTGAATAATGCAGCTGGGCTGCAGGGTTAGCACCTTTCTCTGCAAGAAACAACACCCTGTTAAGAAGTCATTACTATCCCAAAATGAAGAGAGACAGGACAGATGTGTAAGCCTCACATACGGGTTCAAGATAACACTCAGATTTATTTGCAAAATGCTTCCTATAATTAGCCTATGTATTTGTTTGACAAATATTTACCACTGACAGCAGTAGGGACAGAGTTGATACACATTTTTCTAACTGGGGACTCTAAAACCACAGAACCCGCCTCAGGGTCCTCCAGCTGTCAGTGTTGTGTCAGTGCCGTTCTTGGCTGTGTAAGAACATTCTTCACTCTCTGAGCTGTGTGCTTCCTCAGGTCCATCAACCTAACAACCCACTATACACAGCATTTTTTAGTAATTTTTTTTGTTGTGATAAAAGATACATAACAAAATTTGCCATTTTAGCCATTTTAAAGTATACAATTCAGTGGAATTAAGTACATTCAATTACACTGTTATGCCACCATCACCACTAACCATCTCCAGAACTTTTTCATCATTCCAAACTGAGATACTGTGTTTGTTGAATAATAACTCATTACCTCTGCCCCCTGCCCGGTCCTTAGTAACCACTATTCTACTTTCTGTCTACATTAGAGGCAATTCTTGTGCTGTCTCGTAGTATTAGTGGGTTACTCTAAGTCCTGGTTTGCCTGAGACGGTCCTGGGTAACAGCTGGTTTCCAGGCATTCCACCAGATTTATCACTCTTCCAGACCATTCTCACCCTCAAAAATGTCCTGGCTTTGATGATTAAGTAATACAGTTATCCTGCTTGGGGACCATGAGTTCTGTTTGGCTAGTGGGTTCCACGCAGGTAGGGAAAGCCGCACATCTCTTTTGGTTTCAAGCGTGCAAAGTACTCCAGGCCTCTTATCTCCCCAAAGAAGATAGTGGTGAGAAGTATGGGAAAGATAGAAGCTAAGGATCCTCTCACATCAAATATTTCTTTTCCCTCTCTTCTCCCTTCCCTCGTCCATGGAGTCTTTATTTAATCTGAAGGCATGGTAACCTGGCTCTTTATTTATTCTTCGGAATAGACCGTTCAGCTTCTGTGTTCTAGGCTTTTGAAGTTCAACGTTTATCTTCACCATGAGCCAAAAAATATCAGTTTAAAACTCAAAAGCCAAAAATTGACTCTTTTCTTCCTTCAGTACTACCCTTGTCATGCATCTAGTTGTCTCAAACCAGAAATTATCATAAGGTAACAAGAAATGCTAGGGAAAAAAATGTAACTCAAATATATTGCCCCAACACATTTCATACTAAATTCTTAAAACAGGTTTTAGAGAAATTACATCTGTATGTGGCATTTGTTTATTATATATGAACTGTTGGTGGCTGTCATTACACATTGGTGTTTTTTATGGTGAAAAATGAAGTTTCTGTCAGAAAGGGGACACTAGCAATTGCTGCTAATGTGCTATATCGGGCCATGCCAAGCGAGGGTGCAATCCAAGGACAGCTTACCAGGTCTTATCAGAAAACCAATTCAGAAGTAAGGTTTAGCAAATCCAGAAACGCTGCACAGGACAATCTAACTGCTCAGTCTAAATTGGGCACAGAAGCTAAAGTAAGGTTATTAAGTTAAAGTCAGGACTTAGGGTCAAGAGAGTTGAGAAAGTACAAACATAGGGAGGGAGAGATGGAAGACAGGATTTGAAAGGATGCAAATGCAGTTGAGGGATGCTGGGTAGAGGATGGGGGTGGGGAGGAGAAAAGGAGGGACGGAAGGCTGGTGGCAAAAATTTCACCACTTAAACTCCCAAAGTGGAAACCGAGCAGTCTCTAGACAGCAAACATCTTAGTTTAAAAAAATTTCAAGGACGTGACTGCACCCGGTCACGTCCCTGATCCATCGGACCCTGTCTCTGCAGAGTCCCACTCTGCTCTTCAAGACCACTCATTCCCCCACGCACAGTTCTATATGACTGCAACACAAATGTCGCAAAACAATCATTCCTGTAAGTTGCTTTTCTTTTTATTTTCTTTTTTTATATGCACATTTCCACTGAGAAATTTACCTTTGAGACTCCATCACCTTACATTAAAGTGCTTGGCTTCTTGTTATACCCATGTTTGTGCACTCTGTTATGTTAAAAAGGAAGATTCTCCCAGAAATGCAAATGAATCCATTAAATTCACATTTAGTTGTTGCATTCCATAAATCCAAAGGGCAGAAGTATACATCTTACATTAGAAATGACTGAGCTCTCTGCATGAAGGCACTCACAGAAAATCATTAGAAACATCATCGATAGGAAAAGCTTTCAATAAGGGAAAAAAAAAAGACCCCAACCCCTACTCCATTCAGTGATATCCTGTATCATTAAGATTCGTACTAGTATCCTGTCTAGTTTTTATTTTTATTTTTTAAATTCATTGTTATTGTTAGACTTATTGGGGTGACACCTGTTAGCAAGGATTACATAGGTCTCAGGCATACAATGCTACAGTGCATTGTCAGCTTGTTGTATAATAAGTTCACCTAAACTGACAATACTGACTCTCTGCCCACCAAAAAATCTTCAAATCTTTTTTAAAATGCTTTGCACATTCTTCTACATAAAGTGTCTGCAATGGTCTTTTCCCCAACCTTGTTATTTGTCCCCTGATAAAAAGAATAGAAAAGAAAAGAAAAAGAAAAAAAGAAAACTAACCACTTTAAACATGATATCATGTCTGGTGTTCCTTTCCTGGGAAGGTGTCAGGTCAGAGTGGGCAGGGCACGTGGGAGCAGCGTGGAGGTATTTCTGTCGCAAATGCCTTGTTTCAATATGAAAGCTGACCTGACCTGACACTGCCAAGTGTTGAAATCACAGCCATGTTCCACACGTGGGAAAAGCACATTTATAGAAAATGACAAAGAATTTTTTGTATCTTGACCCACAGTTACACAGTGATATAAGTGAGACTGAGAAAAATCAACATAAAATAATCATTTATAATAGAAATCCTTTGACACTTCTTCAGCCAAACAAAACAGCAAACAATTAATATCCTTTGTCTGCAAAGTTTATTTCCAGGTTGATAATTTTCATATTAATTTTTTTGCCTTCCACTTAAAAATATTAGAAGAAAAAAATCCATTGGAAATGGCTAGAATGTTAGATCTTGACAGAAACAGACAATTATGTCACTTCATTGAAACCAAATGTTTCTAGTTTAGCATAAAATGAGTTATTAATATTTAGGAGCATTAATGTACTAAGTGATGTACACAGATTGTTTCTGAAAACACTGAGGATTATGTGGGAACATCAGAAAGAAAGGAAAAGACTAGAAAAATGTAGGACAGCAGTTCTGCCACTGCTTTCTTCAATTCCAAAACCACACATGACGAAAGTCACCCCCTGGGTCCTTTACGATCTGTTTGCAATTGCACGTGCAACATTTTAGTGATATAAGGAGACTCTCCTGACTGCTCTCCTCACGGTCTCTAAAGTGTGTCACGCACTAAGAACCCTCCACCGTTTGCAAATGTCTTCTTATGACCCACAAGGCTCTCTCCTAATCTTCTAGGGCGGCCCAACAAGCTTGCAGGACCCAGCTTCAGCTTTTCCTCCTCCATGAGGCCTGCCTTGATGTTCCCAGCCCACAGTGACCCCTCCTTCCTCTGAATATGCTCATCATTTAATACTGAGAAAATACAAAAGTTATAAACACTTTAAATCACGTAGGACTCCACTACTTAGACACACCAAATAAACAGTATGATAATAAGAGTGCTGTGAAGAAGAAGAATGTAGGTAAGGGTGGGGTAAAGTGCAGAGGTAGGGGCATGGGTGTATGTTGCATTTTGAGATGGAAAAGTTCTCACTAGGATTGGGCTTGGAAAATGACTTAAACTCTTCTTCCCGAAGAATTTCAGATAGAGACAACATGCCAGGGACATTCATGGACTAAAAAGGAAACCAGGGGTGACTAGAGTGAAAGGAAGAAAGAAGTATTAACATGGGAGAGGTGAATAGTGGAGGTGGAAGGAAAATTGTGTAGGGCCTTACGGGCCATTGTAAGGACTTCAACCACTACTCTGATTAAGAAACCATTAGATGGTGTTGAGCAGAGGAGTGACAGAATCTGATATGCCCTGACTCATATTTTAACTGGACCACACTGGCTGCTAATAGTGTAAGGCCAGAAGGAGGGTTTCCAGTTAGGACATTACTGCAGTAATTCAGGTAAGAGATAAAATGAAGGCTTTCACCCAAGTGGTGGTAGTGGAGATGGTGAGAAGTAACTGTATTCTGGATATATCCTGAAGGAAGAGCTGATAGTTGATTGAATGTAGAATGTAAGAGAAAGAGAACCATCAAGGTTGATTCTCAAGGTTTTGAACCTGGGAAAACAGAAAAATGGAGTTGTCATCAACCGAGATGAGAAGACTGTGGGAAGAATACTTTATTGGGGGAGGAGGAAGTGGGAGATGGTCAAGTTTGAGATGACTTTTATACATCTAAAAATCAAAGTCATTGTCGCAAACCTCATTGGTAATAAATGGAACTGAGCTGGCCATGATGGAGGAGGACTTGAAAAAAGTGAGATGAAAAATAATCTTTACATTTAGAAGGGACATGAGTAAAACAGGTGCTTTCTCTCTCTTGCATATTGAATGAAGGAATTATATTGATCGATGAATATATGTAATCTGTGTAGAAAAAGAATAAGTCCACTTTGGGGAGAAATTGGCAACAGGTTGATCCTCTAGTTCCACAAGAGCTCATTGATCCACCCTATCCTCTTCCCTACGGCTCTAGCTTGCTCCTGATGTCTGTTCCTCAGGACCTTTTCCTTAACCAGTCAGCTGTGATTATATTGACAGGGTCACCTGGCACGGGGCACAAGGACTTAGGCCTTAGAAGCTTGTCAGAGGTAGGTGTGAGGCTGGCAGGCATTCTGAGACTTCCCAGAAGGGAGCAGTGAACCTGACAGGCATTCAACCCAGAGCACCACAGAGTGACCTAAATCCCTGTCATCATAGAAATAAGATTTGATGGCAGTGGGTCCAGGTTTCCTGCGTCACTCCTCTAGATGTTGCTATAAAAAACTTAGGTTAATAGCTTGCCAAAGTTCAGGTAAAGTGAACTCTTGCTACACATTTTAACTATTATTACCATAATTTTATCCTTGTATTAATATGAGGGCTGTCAAGAAAAAATCCATCCATAAATGCCTCTATTTTTTATACCACATGGCTGGACACTTTCCAGACAGCCCTTCTGTATTCCTTTAAAACCCTTGGAAGAATGTTAACTTGTCACAAAGATTTAAGAACATCCAACTCATTAATTTTTCTATACTATCAAAAAGGTAGAATCTCTAATACCAGTCTTTTTAATTTCCACTTTCAAATAATTCACTTTACCACATGCCCATAATTATCCTGCTTTTTTCCATAAGTTATAAAATGGATGTTAAAACCCAAAAACTACTTGTG
This sequence comes from Lyroderma lyra, assembly GCA_004026885.1. Classification (NCBI taxonomy): domain Eukaryota; kingdom Metazoa; phylum Chordata; class Mammalia; order Chiroptera; family Megadermatidae; genus Lyroderma; species Lyroderma lyra. Next base: position 59,319 of record PVJL010004277.1, read on the forward strand.
AAAAATCTGTTTTCAATTGGTGAATGTCAGCTTAAAACCTAGCTATAGAATCCATCTCCAGAGGCTCTGAGAAGAAGCACAATCATTACGGCACCTGGTGAAGTCTATCTGTGCTCATGCTCTCTGGTTATATGCTACATAATTAAGTATCTGAAGACTCAGAGGTAGCTCCTGTGATGAGATGTTCTAAGTGCTTGGCCCAAACAGACAAAGCCATACAGTGTAGTACAAATGTACTACATTTAGGGCAGTGTGTGTGAGCTCCATAGCCATGCAGGACAACACTCCTGCATAGCCACTTGCTTCCTGTGTAACTGGGCAAATTCTTTAATCTCACTAGATTTCAATATCTTTATCGTCTATCAAAAAAGGTTTACACAGATATTACAAACTCATATAAGACTTATGAGGATTAAAGAGATGACTCATGAATAGTTCTTGACCTGTGACCACTACCCAGCATACATTTATAAATATTAACTGTTAATATTATTAATAAAAGGGACTTCAACCTGTGATTAACTGCAGCATGCCTGGTTATTACTTTTCTGGTTTTCAGCCTGACCAAATTATGTTTTGTTATCAACAGTGGGAAAACAAATTTGATTGATCTGGTAATCAGAGTACTTGGTAAATAATCATCTTTGATTTAATTAGTTTTGATTCAAAAACATGTTTCAACTGTGAGTTATTTATAACTATATAATAAGAATTCTGAGTGTGACATGAAGGATAGATCTTTACATTTTGATCTGAAGTTCATTTTCTTTATTGACCCATGGCCTCGAAAAACTCATTCTTACCCTACAAATAAATAGATTAGAAGCTTTTATTTGAAAAAAATAATATGGCTATGAAATTCAGAAAGTAATCCTGAAAAAGAAAGAACTATTAACTATGAAAATAAAACTATTTAAATAAAGGACTTTGTCTACAAACTATAGCAAACACCTAGAACTTAGAGCAAGTTGGTATGTTTTGTGAAATTTGGTCATACTTACAGAGGCAGTATATATAATATTTTCATCTAATATCAGCCTCATTCCTTCCTGATTCTCCTCCCACCTTTTTAGCCATTTCTACCTTAAGTCCTTTCATGTCTTCTCTGTGTTCTTCAACATTCAAATGTTGTTCTTTTCTAGAGATTCGCCCTTGATTGTCTTTTATTTTGCTCTAACCAGTTACCCTGGGAGACGTCATAAGTGTCATAGTTTTAAAGATCATCCTATATTGATGATTCATCAATTAAGGTCCATATCATTTCTTATTTGTAGTACTGCAACACACTCCTAACTAGTCTTGGCCACCTTCCTATTCATTGCCAATTTTGTCACATGAATAACCTGAAGTTTATGAAAATCTAATTATGTCATTTCATTGCTTATCACTGTTGTCAATGCTAGATACTCTACTGTGTGTGATTTCTTTTTAATTGTTAAATTTTCAAACATATACAAAAGTAGAGAAAATAGTATGACAAATTCTCATGTATTACAATTCTATAATTATCAACATTTGTCACACTTTACATACCTATTTCTCATTTTTTTAAAAAAATTCTTAATTGCTGAAGTATTTTAAAACAAATCCTTAAGTACTCCAACATGCATTTATTAAAAGTTATAGAACATGCCCTTATATGTTTGAATTTTTCTACATAATTTTGCAAATATGTGTACAAGTAGATTAATCAAGTTTGTCTAGTTGAAATTACCTGGTGATTCAACTTAAAATGATTTAAGTCTGCCCACCTTTTATATAATAAATCCAATATAAATCACAGATTCTCAAACTCTGCCCCTACCTCCTATTATTCCTCCTTATTAATTCTATACCACCTCCCCACCTGCTTACTGTGTACCGTGTTCTCTTTCATCCATGAACCCTTTCACAAAAGCCGCCTTTGACTGGAATGCCTCTGACCTTTCCTCCTCTCCCTACTGCATTCTTCATTGTCCATCTGGCAAATTCCTACTAACTCTTCAAGGTATGCTTTTATTATAATACATCACACCATTATATTTAGTAAAAAGATATCAGTCAAAAATGCAAAGGGATTAAAACAATGATATACCATTATATATCTATTATAATGACAAAAAACCAAAATAGTAACAACCCTAAATGCTGGCAAGGATGTGGCAATGAGAACTTCCATCACTGTTGGTGGGAATGCAAAATGGTGCAATGACTTTGAATTATGTCTGTTTCTTACAAAAACTAAACATACTCTTATCATACATACAATTGAGCAATCATGCTCAATTGTATCTTTGTGACTCAAATGAGTTAAAAAGTTATATTCACACAAAAACCTGTGCATCTTAGGTATTTACAAATAGCTTTATACATAATTGCCAAAACTTGGAAGCAACCAAGACCCTTTAGTAGGTGAATGGGTAAATAAACTGGTACAAACAGATAAGGAAATATTATTTAGCAATAAAAAATTAGCTAGTAAGCCATAAAAAAAGAGGCACCTTATATTCATATCACTAAGACAAAGAATCCAATCTGCAAAGATGACATACTCTATGATAAACTACAATGACATTCTGGAAAAGGCAATATTATGGAAAGAGTAAAACGATCAGTGGTGCCAAGAGGTTTGAGGGAGAGAAGGATAAACAGCTAAAGCATAGAAGAATTTTAGATCAAGAAAACTACTCTGTATTTTGTGATAATAGTGGATACGTGTCATAACACATTTGTGAAAACCCATACAACATACAACACCAAGAGTGAACCTTAATGTAAACTAGGAACTCTGAATGATAATGATGTGTCAGTATGGTTCATGGATTGTACCAAAAGTACCACTCTTGTACAGGAGGAGCCTATGCATATGCAGGGTATATGGGAGCTCCGTACTTTCCACTCAATTTGGCTGTGAATCTAAAACTTCTCTAAAAAGTAAAGTTTATCTATTTTTTTTAAAGGCCAAAAGGTCTACACCTTGTTAGAACACATACAACATATTTCATAGTATTTCATGAACATTTATAATATTCACACCAAAATTCACGGACTTAATTGATATCACTAGACAATAAACCTAGGGAGATCAGGAACCATATCATTCTATTTATTATCTTTGATTCTTCAGGACCTAGAATATTGCTTCATGGTTTATACTCAGTTGATACTAGGCAAATACAGCACATCCTAGTTGAGACAAACTCCTTAACATAGCAAATTCCTGTGAAAATAGGTATGTAAATAGAAACAAAACTATTTGTTTATAATTAATTTACCTTGCTCCTAGATTCTAATCATGTTCTTTTGTATTTATCTGAAACTCTATCCTATTCCTCCTCCTCACAAATTCTTGACTTCCTCAAATCCACTTCAGCTACACTCCCAGGACTAGAGTAAGAATTATGTCGTAAGCCAGTTCTACTTAACATTTTCTCAAATACCCCAAACTCTAGACCATGGAAGTCCAAACTTTTGGCTTCCCTGGGCCACATTGGAAAAAGAATTGTCTTGGGCCACACATAAAATATACTAACACATAGGATAGCTGATGAGCTAATCTTAAAAAAGGGGAGGTCACAAAAAACACATCTCATGTTTTAAGAAAGTTTATGAATTTGTATTGGGCCACATTCAAAGCTGTCCTGGATTGCATGCAGCTGGCCCAAGGGCCATGGATGGACAACTTGCTCTAGTCTAGACCATCTGCTTGCTTAATCTTCTCTATCCTGCTTGAACACCATGGTAAATTATCTGAGCCATATCACATTGCTTCTACTCATTAAATCCATAATCTCCCTGTTCTTTCCATGTCCCTACGTGGTAAAACCCTAACTTTGGATCAATGCTATAAGTATCCCTCTCTGCTCTCTGACCCAAACACTGAACACTTATGGGGGAAAAAAATCAAATAATAGTGCAGATATGTGCCATTACAAATTTAGTCTCCAACCTCAGTAAGATCAGTTACCTCCTTCAATATCTCCAATCATTACTTCAAATTGCATCCATTCTCATTAAGCCCCATTATCAACCCTTGCTCCATGCACTGGTAAAAGATGACATTGGACCCTATTGAGGCCATCTGTAAGAGCTCCGTTAAGTCACTGTTACCACGTATCATGTCCACACTCACAGCCATCCTTAACAGCTTTCCTCTGGTCTCAAAGAGAAGGTCTTTCTCTTCCTGTGCAGGGCCAACTCTCTCTCTATGCCTTGAATTGTTCCCCTCTGGATTTCTCATTAATTTTTACCTCAAGATTCTTTCTTTTTGAATTTGCCTCATTGGTTATTTCCTTTCACACTGAAGACATGGTCAAACCTCTCCCAATCTATAAGGAGCTTCTCTTGAGAGTCAACCTCTCTCCTTCCTAGGACCCCAACTTCACACAAGGGTGGACTCTATTTGCTGACTCTACTTCCTCAGAGACCACTCAACACACAGGAAGCCAGCTTCGATCACCATCATTCTACTGAAAGTGCTCTTGCCAAAGTTCACCAGTGATGACACATAATCAAATAAGCACCTTCTGGGTCCTTTAGAGGCATCTAACACTGTTGGTCACATCTTCTTTCTTGCAACTTTTCTCTCAATCTCTCTCTATCTCTCTCTCTCTCTCTATCTCTCTCTCTCTCCTCAACATGTGTTAGGAAATAAGATTGTGCACAGAATAAGATTTTGTGTATCATTACATAAAACTCATCTTTCAATAACAGGGGCCTAGAGTATAGGTCATTATAGGTGGCCATTGTAGGAATGGGCAGCTACCCAGTTTGGGAATTAAATCTCAGATTTCTAACAAATATATTCTTTCATCTTAACTCTACCTAGTTGAGTGGATGAAGCTTAGAGCAAGCTGTCAAGAAAGGCTTCAGTACAAATGATGTCAACATCAAGTTTTGAAAAGTCTGAACCAGTTACCCCACTAACCAAACGGCCTGAGCTGCTACATATACAGGGTCCCACAGAAGTAACACCCTTCTTAAAGTAGTTATGTTAATGTAGTTATGATATTGTTATGTTACAGAATTACATGCCTATGATTTTGTAAATAAAAACAGGCATTATTTGTGCCAGACCCTGTATTTTAACTCCCACATAAGACTTCTGCCCGTGCAGGCCAGCAACCCCCAGAGTGTCCCTGTTCTTCTCCTCTCCCTTCAGTTTCTACTGTTTCATTTAAAGATTACAAGGGTAGAATATTGTTATAAAACACATTATACACTCACAAGTCATTGGCTTCCTATTTAGCCATGGTTCTGTTTCTATCTGGCCCTCTAGTCAAATGGCCAGCCCATATCCTTCTGTTTATAAGCTGGACTAAAAAGAAGATTCCAACTTTTGAAAACAAAATGTAATGGCTAACAGAAGAATTGATGGAAGCAGATGTTAGGCACCAATCCCCACATAAATTCCAAGTACTCTAGAATCAATTAATTTAGCAAAATGCAAATACTCTCCAGGGTTGTTAAACATATTAGTTATTTTTTTCATAGCACTTACAAATCTAAAATATTTATCTATTTAGGTGTTAACTTGGTCTGGCCTCTCCACACTAAAATTCAAGTTCGATGGTTTCAGGACATTCATCTGTCTTTTTCAAGGTTGTATTCACAATATAAATATTTACATATTTTTGAGTGACTGAATGATTTCTTAAAGTTTGTGTAGTATTTTTGGTTTTGATTTTAGTAAAGAGTTAAAACTGGAGGGTAAGTGTTGATGTTAGAATACAACATGTTAAACAATGTCTACCCTTGAGTCCCATAGTTGATATTATTGTTCATAATGGAGGGGGGATCATGGTAGTCATGGGGGCTGGTGGTTTTTCTATTAAACTGTATGATTCTAGTGTACAGAGGGTTAGTTATCTGAGAACCTGACCTAAAATAAAGGGGAGTGGCATGAATAAACTATGGAGCTTTTTTGGACAGCTTTTTACTGACAAAATAACTGCATACAGTTATTGGTGTGTGCATGCTTATCTGTGTGCACACTCATGGGGGGGTTCCCCATATTTGTCTACTTTGCAATATTTCCTAAGATCTTATTGGTGCCTGTGCATAACTGAAAACCATCTTAGTTCCATGGTACTAGACTGTTAATGCTTGGATGAGCAAAAAAATATACATTAAAGGATAATATAAAATGATAATGGAACTCTGGGCATAGGCTAACATCTTGGTCCAGAATACTCAGTATATTACCAACCCCTACGTTTGGAAGTCCGTGAAACAAGGGGAATTCACTAAGAAGGTCTGTGTCTTAAAATCTTAAATTGCCTGAAAATAATCTTTAGTTGGGAAGAATCTCAATTCAAGAGGGAATAGAGACTTAGTGTAAAATTTTGCACCTGGAGTTAGTGGTGAAGCCAAACTTTGCAGGGTTTAAATCATAGGATGACGCCACGGCCAAGCAAATATCGGTCCAAGAAATTACATGACAATACTGTGTTGGATCTAGAAAGTGATAACTCATGCAACAGCTGTTTCTTCTTCAAGATGGTTAATAAGAAGAGAGAATGTTTGCATTTTCTCATTTTAAATATTGGTTTTTGTTTGCCTAACTAGTCATACATAACAGAGTCATTTGCTGTCTGATCTATTTCTCACTGTTGTAAATACATCTACTTCATTAAATTATATGACTTTTGATTAATTCTCCCAGGTACCACACAATGAGACTGAAGAGGTTTCCAGCTTCTCCCACTCTCCACCCATTAAATATATGACGTTACAACAGGAAGCAAACGGCACCAGCCCCCGAAACGTCTGCCTGTTTTTGACATTCACAATGACTGCACCATGTGTGTAAGTTCTCTTTCCACTCTGGCCAAAACACAGAAGACATTTCTCAGGGATATTTCCAGTTACACAAATTAACAGATGCATTGTTTAACCTAACGTGAATAAAATGCTTATAAGTTACAAAATAAGAGGGGGTTTTTTTTCCCCCTCTGTGATTTACTCATATTAAAAGCATACTTAAGAGTTCCTAAAAAGCTGGAAAAATCTTCAGATTTTAGGAAAAAAATTTCAAAGTTTAACTAAATTATCTATAACTATACATGATATTAGTATGATTTAATTCAGTATTCTGTGGTTGCTACTGTCTGGTTATTCTGTGCTGCTTTTCCTTTCTCCACCTCAAAGTAAAATTCATTTCCCTGGCCATTAGAGTAATCAAATGGACTCGCCTTTGTAAAAACTTGGTACAGTGCTCTGGCCCTAGTGATTGGACAGGAACTGTCATATGATCTAAGGCAGGCCAATCAGATTCCTTCTCTAAGGTTTATGTGGCTGAAATATCATGGAAGACACTCTTCTCTCTCAGAGGCTATAAAGCTGTATGCCCAGGGATATCAGCCATCTTGTTTCTTACCACATGGAGAATTCTAAAACATTCTAAGCCTAGAAACCAGCGAAAATAAGGAACTGATGGTAAGGGCTCACATTATCCAGGTCTTTGTTCCTCACCCTTGACAAAAAGATCTGCAGGTATCTGGCCATGCAGCTGCCCCATTTGCTAGCTGATAATTCTTCCTCCTTGCTTTAGCTGGTGTGAACTGGGTTTCATTCACTTGCCACTAAAGAAGTTTCAACTAAAATATCTTCTCTTAAATAATTTCATCAAAGATGCATCACAGAGAAGTCACTTTTTCACTTAAAAAGAGGTATCCAGGCTACAATATCATAGTTGAGGCAAGGGCTTTTAAGAGAGACAGACACAAATTCAAACCAGAGTTCCTCCATTCACAAGCTGTGTGGCTTGACAAGTTACTTAAGTCCCCTCAGGTACCATTTTCTCCCACATAAAATGAGGGTAATAATAGCACTAGCCACCCGAAATTTCTGTAAGGTTTAAATGATATATGTGTTCATTTCCCACAAAAGCTAAATTACTATGCTCCCTATTTTATAGATGAGGATCCAGGGACTCAAAGAGGTCCAGTAACTTATATAATGTGACAAAAAAAATTAAATGGTAGGGTCAGAATCAGAATCCAGCCCTATTTATCTCCAAAACCCCTACTCCCTCAAGCACACTGGGCTGCCACAGTTAATAAGGAAGAGAGGAGAGACAGAAGAGGAGATAAATAAATGTCTAACCCAGATACCAAGCCTAATTCACTTCTTTAGAATTAAACCACATCTGGTACACATCGCTTATGAACTAAGTAACTTACACTATGAAGTACCTTTCATTTGGGTAAATGTTAGGAGCATTATCCATAACAAAAGAGCTGGAGCCAGAACCTCAATAAAGCCAAGGACAAACAAACACAGGCAACTCTCCTAGTGTTTCCACGCTTAACTATTGGTATAAACAAACTGATTTCTACGCACATCTGGCACTGCCTCTTCTCTACTTTCACATCTCCATGTGATCGTTTGCCGTCCATTACAATGGGAAAACCCTGCTAGCGTGACACCCTGAATGGAGAAGTGTGTCTGCAGCAGGATTTCACCCCCACCTCGTTTCCTAATCGCCTATCTTTTTGTATGTGAACCTAACACATAAGGCATCAAATAGTTTCCACGAACTACTTACAAAGTTAAAATTCTATTTAAGTTGTTAAATTCAACTACAGTTACTCTCTCAGCCCTCTCCTCGTTTCCTTCATTGTCCCCTGCTGCCCTTACCACAAGCTTATAGATGTCATTCCACCTCACTGACACTGCAGACTAGCTAGAGAGAAGCAGTCTCATCAGTAGCTCAATAAATGCATCAGGAAGACAGTGAAACAATCATGCAAACAAAAATTGCCAGTTGCTACGGACAACACAGCTGCTGATCATCCCTTTACCATCGGCAAATTTACAGGTTACTAAGTCAAAGTGCCACTCGGATTGATGCCTTTTCATATTCTGAATTTCAAAAGGTATTATTAAAAGTTATTAACTTATGAAACAGTATAATAACAAGGGTTTTCAACATTTGGATTTCATATGAATCTTACCATTAGTGTAGATGAATCTGGCTTTCATTATAGCAAGAGGGTTTTAAGATACACAGTATGGAAATGACTTGACCGGCATTGCACTGGACCATCTCCCAGGTAAGGACTTCCTTTGATAAAACAGGTCCACTCCTTCACGAAAGCTCTGGGCACAGCTCTCTAAATGGCAAAAGGTGGTTGCAAGTGTGGCTCAATCTGGCACCCATAAAGTGGCTCATTCCTTTGAGTTTTGACTTTGATTAGGACTGTCTTTATCACTGTTGGCTCCCAGCAAGATGTTGCTCCACTTTTCATAAAGCTAGCCTTTCATTAGTTTCCATCATCCCAGCAAGCAAGCTAGAATTGTCAAGGTGAACATTATGTAATACTAAGAAACAAAAATAAAATGCACTAGGAAAATACAAGAAACATTTTTCACAGAACGTAGAATGGAACTTTTTCCTTGTTTCTCACAATTTTAGCCTAAGTTTCAAAACTGAGGGTAACAAAATATGTTTCTACTTTCTAACGAAAGACTCTAAAAAGCTACCAGGTTCCCCTCATCTCTTCAATTAATTGTTATGAGTTGCCTGAATTTGTCCTTCTACCTTCACTTCCATCCAGGGGATTCTTTTAAAAGAAGAGCTATGCCTTCCCCCATTAGCTTGCTGTGGGGTAATTGCTTCTCACACCCATCTGTTCACCAGGTGAAAGGAGAGCCTCCAAGAAAAACCACTATGGATCTTGGAGATGCCAGTAAGAACAGAGTAGTAACTCAATCCCATGGTGAACATTTACTCGATTTTGGCAATCAGTGAACATGGTGTCTCTTCCAGAGAAGTGTAGGAGAAATGGTCGTGTTTCCATTAGAATTTGGTTGTGTATCTGAAGCAAGAGACCAGTTTACATTTCTTGCATGGATCATTCTGAATGCTGGAGAATACGTGGGTCACCCCATGATTACAGAGCAGGAAGAAAGGGCAGCAGCAGGACAGGTCTCCTTGGTGTGGTAAATATGCACAAGTTTCCTGATGACAAAGTGGATGTCACAGAAACCAACAAATCTGAGCCATGTTGAAAGTATCCCACCCAAAAAGGAAGTCGTCTAAGTGAAGGTAGCCAGCAGTGGGAGACAGAGATCATGTCACAAAATGCACTGAGAGCACGACACCCATGTTAGAAGGCAACAGTGGAGTGGTCCGAGCAAGGGCTCTGAAGAACATGTGTCTGGGTCCACAGGAGACCCAGACATTCCTATCAGCCTGACAGAAGTCATGCAACAAACAGAGGTGGTAAGACCATTACCTTAACGACTGCTTCACTTTTACTCTAATTCCTTCTCCTAGGCTAAAACCCTAGAGAATCCAGAGACCCATAATGACAAAGAGTAAAAGAACGGTCCACACTCCCTTTTCTGTGGAAGGTGACCAATTCATAGGTCAGGGGGGTAAAGGAAGATATTTTTAAGTTAGAATGGGGATTAAAGTTTTAAATAAGATTGAAATGGACTTTTATTACTTTAAAAGTAGATGGCATTATCAAAAATAGACAGTCCTTATAGCTGAATATTAGTGAAAACATTGGCATCTGCTTGGATCCCAAGTTTTCAAGTGAAGAAAATGGGGAATTTAAAAGAATATTGTAAAGGTTGAGAAACTAAAAAAAAAAAATAAATTCCTTAACTGTTTATATCTCTTCTAATTAGTCTTCATTAGTTAACTGATTATGCATATAAATAGGAAAACTCACCAATCCTTCTTGCCCTTCATGACATATTTTATATGAACAAAATGTATAATGCATGTGGAATAATCTTAAGTATTCTACACTGTATAATAGCTAACACTGAAACCAAACTAATACCATTGACCTAGACCCATAAAAACTTCCAGTTCCAGCTCTTTGTCTTAATGATAAAAGATAAAATAATAAACTATACAAGGTTCTTCACTATCTAATCTCAATTTGCTCACCTTTCTTAATTATTCTCATGCAACTTGGATGCCAACCCCTTACGTCTGATCTTAAAAGAACTTATTTCCTTTGCCCTTCATAACTCAATGTCCCTTTAATCCCCATATCATCGTACTCACTATTCTCTGTTCTTGAAAGTCCCTCTTTCACCTGTTCTACCTTTCCCATCCCTAGTGACCCAGGACAAATGTCTCCTCTATCATAGGCCCTCGCTAAATTCCATCGGCAGAATCAATTGTACTCTTACCTGTCTCCCACTGCACCTTCTCCAGATTGCTAGTATGCATATATTTATCCCATTGCAGTTCTGCTAGTTTCTTTAATAACTGTATCCTCAGCCAGACTAGGAAAGAGACTTATCTCTATGTATCCCTGACTCATTAAGCACAGTTTCTGCACACAAAGAAGACATACATTTCACATTTATTTAATGCAGGTATGATGAAATGACCACTGACAAAATTACTAGATTCAAAAATTCAGTGTTTTCCTTTAAGCTGAAGATGCCTAGTGCTACTAATGTCATTATCTGGTGTAAGAAAAAAACAAAAAAACAAATAGACCATACTTACAACCAACCAGTCTGACTCTGTCATTTTACAGACAAGAAAAATGAGTTCCACAGAAGTCTGAAATTAGACCAAGGCCACATAATAATTCAGTGGGAGTAGCAGCCCAGTTTGTTCTCCTGATCACTAACTGTAATCAAGCTTTTAGGCTTCCCTACAGCTTCCTTCCAGAATCTAAGTATACAAGCTAAGAAATTTGTGTTGATACTGTTTATGGATGTAACCTCAGTGCCTGACATATAGGCAGGCATTCAGTAAATATTTATCGAATATATGCATAAATGAATGAATGCAAAAATTGTATCTAGTATAACTTCAAGCTAAGAATCCAAGTTTAAACAAGCCAACATTCAACCACTTTTCATCCATAAAGAGAGTGCCGAAGGTTCTAAATGGAAAGAAGGCAGAGGTAACACTGGAATTCCAACTATGAGGTGTTGGTGAAATCTCAGATGTGTTTAAAAGTGAATTTCTTCCTTTGCTTTTCAGAGAGTATTATATTTCTTATTTTGTTGTGTGTGTGACATGTGTATGTGTGTATGTGTGTATTTAATTTTGATGTCATAGAACACTTGAGATCAATTAACCCTAAGAAATTTGTACCTCAAGGAATCAAGATGAGGAAGCAAAGCTAATATTTAAATGGCAATGTTAGTAATGCATTACTCTGGAAATGTTTTTCATAAATATCACTTGTAAAAAAGTACAGGAATGACTGACTGAAAACAACAATACAACACAAATTTGCAAACTTCCACTCTTAAATACGGAATTGATGCTAGCACCTAAATTCAAAATGGCTGTGGGTTTCTAAAGTGAGTGAGTCTTTCTGACAGAATCAGACCTAGAGCAATTGTCACCATTGTGTGCTCTGGGAACTGGGCCATCTGTCCAGCCCTTTGGAGGAGCAGGAAATTATGAAAAATAGTCATGGGTTAGAAGAATTTGTGGGGGTGGTATCCTTGGAAGGATCCAGCAACAGCATGAGTTGCCATAGCACTGTGATCTGGCATTTCCAATGAGGACAAGGCTGAAATCTGTCTGCCATGCCAGAAAGTGGAGGCGGAAAGAAAATAGGTACAATTCATGAAGTGAAAAATTTGGAATGCATTAAACCAGACTTTAAAGACTAAGGAAGGGCTATTTTTTAATACTGCAAATAAATGATCTTCTTGACATGTGATCTGATGTCTATCAACTTTCAAAAGGCAGGCTGAGTGTCGGTGAAGCAGAGGACTTCCCTAGGCACACACTTGAACAATGGCATTGTTATTGGATGGAGCTTTTGTTTGATTATCATATTCCTCAATCCATTTTGCAGACCATTTTCAGTTTTTCTGCACTCATAACATGCACATCCTGGTCAATGTAAACCAAGAATACCAAAGGGCAGTGTGATGGCATCTAAGGACTTGTTACTTAGGAAATTGCATTAAATTTATAATCTGCTAGTGGAACAAAGCCCTGGGGCTGTGTTCTCTCTGAATGCATTTCAGTGAAGAGAAAGTGGCTGCTGTGTTGCCTCCCTGCTGAACATCTCACATCACAACAGATGCACATCTTCTGTAGAGTAATTCTTATTCTCAGTCCCTAGAGAAACTGGACAGAGTTAGCTTGGAGATTTAATAACATCATTATATACACCTCCAGTGTGGAATTTAGGATTTCTCTACTTAAGTAAAGTGAAGTCTCTGCTTCCTCATTGTGATTTTTGAGATTCATTAATTCCTTTTATGCTATCCAAATGAGTGGCCCAGTCTCAATTTCAGATATAACAAGCACTCCCTCAGATGTTTATTATAAAAAAGAGTTACACTTTATACATTTGTGTAGTACTTTATTGTTTCAATGCCAGTGTGAACTCTTAGTGCCTCAAAAATAAAGGTTAAATAATCATGGTGTGTGGAACCCAGGCAACATGACAGTTTGGTGTAGGAGGAAGTGAAGAAAAGCAGTGCCACCTGGGGTATGGAAGTAGAAAGAATATTTAACCCACAGCAGCAGGACGGTGGAATTAATTGGGGAGCGAAAGCAGTGCCTTGAATTTTTCTCTTTTTCTTTTGACATTCCTTGTTTCTATAAAATAAAAAGTAAGAGACAACATCTAGAAAGGAAGACAGGACATGGGATATGTAGCAGTAGCCCGCGGGCTGCTGTTCAGGTGTCTTCCACGTGAATGAATATTGTAGGCTCTCGCTGGACATGACATTCGGATATTCACTGAACAGGATTATAAAGAATGCTCCAAGATGCATATTTTTGTAATTAGTTCTTTCAATTGAATTAGTTTTTGCTCTGATTTCTGATCAACTGGAAGTGAATATTTCCACAGATTTTTTGATGTCCAGTAAAATAAAGTGTTAAAAATCTTCCAATCAAATAAACATATTAACTCTTTGAGACGAACAAACTCATCTTTTACTTCAAAGACTTAGTTTGAATGTAAGGATTTCTCTCTGAAGCTGGAAGTTAAAGGCAACATCAAAAGTGAAGCGGCTGTATTAAATATCATTAGTTTTTGCAGAGCCCACAAGGCAAATTAAAGTGTGGATTCCAAGTTTGGACCCCAAGAATTGTTTATATTTATCTCTACCTGTGCTTCCAAAGCCTGTAGGATTCAGGTTACAAAACTTGAGCTTGACGTGTAAGAACTCTCAGTATCTCGTCCCCACCCACCTTTCCGGATTTATCCCTTCATAACCTCCAGACCTCCTAACCTCCTTCCACATCCCGTTGGACCCTTTGTTCCAGCCTGGTACATTCCTAATCTTCCCTCATTACCAGTGTCTTCTGTGTGTGCCAATTCCTCTGCTCTGAACTGCAGCTGCCCTCTGCCCCGTTGGGAAACTTCTACTTCTAGAGTTTTCCCTATTTGCCTCAGGCAGTCAGTGCCTCCCTCCTTCTGGCATTAACAGGATTTTTTTTAATTCATTTTTATTGTGAGACTTATTGGGGTGACATCTGTTAGCAAGGATTACATAGGTCTCAGGCATACAATTCTACAGTGCATTGTCAGCTTGTTGTATAATAAGTTCACCACCCAGTGTGAGTTCTCTTTCCATCACCTTATATTTAGCTTCCCCCCCTCCTCTCCCACCCCCTCACATTAACAGGATTTTGTTCCTATCTCAGTTTACGCCCACATACGCATTTGGATGCCAGCCATTACTCCACAAGGGACCCCCCAGTTGGGAGGAAGGCTCAACTGGGCAAAGACCTGGATTTTAGTCATGTCGGTACCTCCACTGCACAGAGACTAGTACAAAAGACGAGCCACGGCAGTGTCATAACTGTTGTATGATATTGGGCAAGTCACTTTAGCTCTCTGGCCCTCAGTTTCCCCAATTATAAATTCAACAATAAAAATCACTAAATGATGACATTGTTTAAAAAATGAAATAATATGTGTAAATGCACTTTATGTATTCAAAAGTGTCATGTGAACATGAGAAATGAAAGACTAGAAAACTGTTCCCATGTTCTTACTTCTCAAATATGTACTGAAGAGCAGTATTTTAATTATTTTAAAAGCATGCTGGTTTTCTCACTGGAATTCTTCTATTTAATAAGCTTGAAAAGCACTTCTCAGCACTCCCCTCCTCCTTGAGACTCATAAAGCTGTTACCATTATGAGGTTTCTAAATGAACTCAAAATATCCATTTTCCCTGATATTTCCAAAATATTGGTCACCCTTGTTTTAGAAGCTTTTTGACATTTGTAACCATCTATCAGAGTCTCAAAAGAATGAACAGTAAATAACCTAAAGATTTTAAGTCTTTCCTCTCTCCCAATGCTGGCCATTAACTCTTAGCCCTTAACTCATGGCAGACTGTGTGTGTGCGTGTGTGCGTGTGTGTGTGTGTGTGTGTGTGTGTGTGAAGATGTGTTTATTATTAAACACACTGTGCTTGAGGTCATGACAGGACAGCAGATGTAGACTTTTACAGACAATGAGGATCTTCACTGTGAAAAAGAGAGTGATGCAGAAAGAATGAATTTTAGACAGCTCAGAACATTCACTGAAAGATCTCTCTGGTGTCTTTCACAGTCACCAGGCAAACACAACAAATTCAATCATGTCAACAGGTCAGTTGTCAGGGAGCGGAATGTCTACTGGTTGTGGAAGAATATATTTGACTCTGGATGCTGGTCCTAAACATGACATCAGTCTCTTGATAGCCAAGAACTCTTTAAGAGTTCCAGAGAGAGACAAAAGTCATGCCCTAACCAATCTATTTGCCTTTAGAAACTCTGGATTGCTTTTGGATGATTTGTGTAATATGTCCTATTCAGCATGGAGGTCCTAAGGTCTTTATTTTGCTGTTCTTAGAATTGTTCTATTAGGTTTGTGAATTTTGCTCTTATTGGCACACAGGAAAATGTCTCGGCACAGAGGGAAGTAATAAGTAGAATCTTTTGATTATTGTCCCTTTGTGCTATAATTTGAAGTCAGAGAGTGCGATAATTTCAGTTTTGTCCTTTTTTTCTCAGGATTGCTTTGGCTTGTCAGGATCTTTTGCGTTTCCATACAAATCTAATTTTTTTCATCTGTTTCTTTAAAAAATGCCATTGTGATTACATTAAATCTGTATATTGCTTTGGGTAAAATGGCCATTTTTAGTATATTGATTCAATAGCATGGTATTGGCAGAAAAACAGACACACAGACCAATGGAACAGAAATGAGAGCCCAGAAGTAAACCCACATATATATGGACAAATAATTTTCAACAAAGGAGCCAAAAACATACATTGAAGAAAAAGAATACCTTTTCAATAAATGATGCTGAAAATATTGGAAAGCTACACACAAAAGAATGAAACAAGACTGCTATTTGTCACTATATATAAAAATTAATCCAAAGTGAATCAAAGACCTAAATATAAGACCTGAAACAATAAAATACATAGAAGAAAACACAAGTACTAAACTTATGGGCCTTGGCCTTAGAAAGGATTTTATGAATTTGACCTCAAAGTTAAGAAAAATAAAAGCAAAAATAAATGAATGGGACTATTAAACTAAAAAGCTTCTGTACAGCAAAAGAAACAAACCGTCAACAAAACAAAAAGACAACCAACTGAATGGGCTAAGATATTTGCAAACAACACTTCTGATAATAGTTAAATATCCAAAATATATAAAGAACTTACACAACTCAGCAACAGAAAAAAATAAACCATCCAATGAAAAATGGGCCGAGGATGTGAACAGACATTTCTCCCAAGACATACAAATGGCCAGCAGACATATGAAAAAATGCTCATCCTCATTAGTTATCAGGGAAATGCAAATCAAAACCACAATGAGATACCACCTCACACCTGTGAGAATGGCTGTTATCAACAAGACAAGGAATAACAAGTGCTGGAGAGGGTGTGGAGAGAAAGGAACTCTCATGTGAGTACATACAAGATGGTGGGAATGTAAGTTGGTGCAGCCACATGGAAAACAGTGTGGAGGGTCCTCAAAACATTAAGAACAGAGTTAACATATGACCCAGCAATCCCTCTTCTGAATATCTATCCCAAAATTTTGAAAACATTTATTTATAAAGGTATATGTACCCCTACGTTCACTGCAGCATTATTCACAGTGGCCAAGACAGGAAAACAACTGAAGTGCCCTTTGATAGACTGCAAAGAAGATGAAAAACCGCCACGTGCCACCACGCAGATTGTGCCACCACGTGGATTGTGCCACCACGCGGATTGTGCCACCACGCGGATGGAACACGAGAATATCGTGCTAAGTGAGTAAGTCAGCGGGAAACGTCAGGAACCACACGATCTCACCCATGTGTGCGCTATAAAACTGAAAGCAACAATTGAAGAAACAAAACAAGCAAACATTTATAGGCATAGATAAGTATGGTCGTTACCGGTGGGAAAGGGAGAGAGGCAGATGAGAGTAAAAAGGGTCAGACACATGGAGACAGAAGGAGACCTGACTTTGGGTGGTAAACAAACAATGCAATATACAGGTGATGTATTATACACTTGAAACCTACATAATTTTATTAACCAATGTCACCCAAATAAATTTAATAAAAATAAAATATATTGATAAAGGACAAGGCTGTTTTAGTAAAAGCTTTCTTCAACTTGTAAAAATACTCACTGAAACATGAAAAAAAATTATTGTTTTCAAAGGAAAAGCCTGTCATAAGGTTTGCTGTTGTTTGTTTCTCTATGTGTGCATTGTTCACAGCACTGTAAGAAGGTAATTATCTTCCCAGTTGGAGGAATAGTCATTGGTATTCCAAAGATACTCTTGGTATTTTTGGTGGGGAGGGGGTAGTTCCCTGGCTGGGAATCGAACCCAGGCCGCGGCATTGAGAGTGACGAAGCCTAGCCACTGCACCACCAGGGAACCCCCTACTCTTTGTAATAGTATGAAATAAATCTCTCTACAGAGTCTTAGTCCCATTTTCTCCAGTGTGGCATGTTGTTACATTTAAACCAGCCAAAAGATTAGTTTATTTTTAAAATATTTTCTGATTCAGAAATAAAATACAAAATAAAATATTGCCAGTGTGGTTGTATAGCAAGGATAAAAAACACTAAATATTATCAATGAATTCTTCCAAATGCCCAATAGCTATTTCCCCTTAAATAATTTGAAACAAGTCTGTCAACTAAATAAACATTTGTTGACCTTTACTATCTATACCCAAATTACTTCACTTAGTTTTAAGTCTGTAAGAACTCAGTAATTCCAAAATGCTTCAGTACATAATAATAGACTATTTCTTGGCTAAGAAAATCTACCTGTGGTAATCAGCTTCATAGAAAAACAATATAATCCAATTTACTAGCAATATTAAACATAAAGAATTTCTTAGCGTAAGCAAGTGTGAGAATTAGGCATTGCTTTGCTCATCTTTCAAATTATTAAAAAGGAAGGAAGGAAACTCTTGCCATTCTACCTGGCTTTAGCCTCTTTATTTTTACATGAGCAAAATGAAAGGGTTTTCAGAATTGAACACCATGATTGAAAAAGGACCTTGACTTGAGATCATTCCCTCACAGCATAACGTCAGAGGAGCTGTAATGAGCCAATCTCAGATAACGAAATACCAGTGGGGATAGTATGAAGGCTGTTTAAAATCAAAAGAAACATCTCCTAAGACAGATCCGGAGTAGAAGCGTTTTCAAGATTAATAAATTTGTGGAGTCTTAATTTTTACAGGTTTTGTTTTGAGGTTACTGTTTGTTTGGTGGTATGTTTCTTTATAATTTGGCAATGTGTTTTCTTTCTTTATAATTTTTTTTTGTAGATCAGAAAATAAACAATTAGTTTCTAGGATGGGCCTGTTAAGAATACCAAGAATCTCTGTCACACACATTTGTCCTGCACCAATGTGGGCCTTCAGTATCATCAATTATCCTGTTAAATTTGTAATTTGGTTGACAAAGAGTTGAAAGAGGGAAGGTCTTCAAGTTGTCATAATCCTAAACGGACACACTGAGGCATTACTGGGCATTCTATATATCATTAAGGTACAGCTTACTTCCAGAAAGTTGCTCACAAAAGTCAATAAGAAATTGCCCTATTGCCACAAAAATGTAAACCCAGCCACAATCATTTCTACACAGAGACTCTTATTTGTATACATGTGTTTTGGTGGAAGACAGAGTGGGGTTGGCGAAGTCAAAATGCTTAGCTCTACCTTTTTAAGGGAGTAATGATTAATAACCTACAATTACTTTCAGGCTGTGTGCCAAATACTGTGGGAATTTCAAAGATGAGTGAGATCTACAGGTTTCTTAGGTTCTTTTTAGGTGCCTGTACGAAATCATGCTCTGGTTTTCTCAAGTGATACAGTTTAATTATTAAGTGCATTTGAGGAGGTAGTAAGTCTTAGCAAACAACCCCAAGAGTAGTACTATCACACCTCATGGAGCAGCATTGTGAGTGCTACAGAAACTCCAGAGAACCAGTGGAAACACTAATACCCCTGTTTTCATGGTCCAACTTCTTTGTATGATTCCTTTTAGTTCAGCGGTTCTCAACCTGTGGGTCGCGAGCCCTTTGCGGGAATGTCGAACAACCTTTTCACAGGGGTCGCCTAAGACCATCAGAAAACACATATCAGATATTTACATCATGATTCGTAACAGTAGCAACATTACAGTTATGAAGTAGCAACGAAAATAATTTTATGGGGGGTCACCACAACATGAGGAACTGTATTAAAGGGTCACAGCATTAGAAAGGTTGAGAACCACTGTTAGTGCTTTATGGCTTCCGCTTTGGGTCTCTTGGCTTCTGACTCTTAGTTACCTGTCTGTATCTTTCTATGGAATTCATATTCTCAAAAATCACTTTTTAAAAGTCATGATTGATTCCAATAGTCACTATACATTTTTACTTTTGGAAAGTGGAAATTTTAAGAAATATCTGCATTACATTTCTTGTCTAAGTGGGGCCACCAAATCATAGACAAAGTCATGGTGAAGGCAGAGAGCTAAAGGGCTATGAGAAATTTCTTATTTTCATTATTTATTATAATTATTCTTCATTGTTGGAGAATCAACCAAACTGCTGATTTTTTCCTATTGCTCTCCATTGTTCTTATCCTACATGAATTTCTGTCACTATGTCACTATCTTATTTAAGGGCCCTTAGTCTCAACCTGCTACTGGCATATTTGATCAAATTATGCTTTAAAAACTTCTCAGTGTCACAATGTTGTTAAAGAGGTATGTTTTTCCAGCAAGTCAGCTAACTATTCTACTCATTAACAAAATTACATCGCCCCTACCCCCACCCCAACACACACACACACACACACACACACACACACACACACTTTTCTCATTTGAACACCTGGTCTCTGGTCTATTTCCATGCACTATATTCTTTTCTGGTTACCACAAAGAGAAGGGTGAGTTTTCATAATCTAAATAGGATCTAAATTCATAGAGATTTTTTCCTTCATCAGATGGAAACATGAACGTAACAATTCCTGGAAGCCAACATTGAACACTGTCCTTGATACATAATCAAGGCTGTTTCTGTAATGGTTTCAAATTTGCTATACTAGGGCTATAACATTATTACAGAAAGGAGAATATTCCTACTTTCTCATTTTTCCAATTATTCTTCATTTTTCACATCCTAATAAAGGGTAATACATTATGCCTTTCCATTTTATTAACTTACTTTTCCATTTCATCATTCATTCTATTCCTGCCATTTTTCACTATTCAGAAAACAAAAATATCATTTCCCACTTTATTCTTAAAGTAGGAAAAATATGTCACTTTTCTTTCTTGCAAATCTGAAGTTTCTGTGAGAATTGCAGTTTAGTTATTCTGTTGTTACAGAAATACTTTGAAATTCACCACTTATTCAAACTACCTGTACAATTATTTTCCAAAAGAACCTATCCTTTAGAAGAGAGAATCTTGCAGTATGAAAAATACATCTGAGATTTGTCATCAATATGTAATTTAACTATCTTCATTTCACCCATTATTTATGCTATTAATGGAAATGGTGTTTTCTTTTTTTTTTTGGCCTGGTAATTAATAATCTGCATAGGAAAAGTATAAAATACAAATTAAGTAAACATTTTTGAAGAATACAAACCAGTTGTTTTGTAGAATATCTCACTTTGGGATTGTCTGAGTACTTCACCATAACTAAATTTGGTTTTTACATTTTTGTCATGAATATTCATAATGTGCACCCTTCTGAGTGCAGTATATCCAGAGCCACATGACGTCAGTTTGTTTCATGCAAAGGGCTGATTCCCCAAGAAGCAGGCCCTGAAAGGGAGGCTAATGTGAAGGAATTTTATTGGAAGTACTCTTGAGATCACCAGAGGGGAAAGGAAAGAGAGAAGTTGGGCTGTGATGCAGTACCAACAAAAAGCTTAGCCATCCTTTGGGGAGATTGCAATGGCCTTTCAGAATCGTCCAGCACTGGGGCAAGCAGATAGGTCCTATAGGCACCACTTCAACCAGTCATTTCAGGAGGGCCACACTGGGAAAAAATGACCTCTTCAGCCAAGACAATTCCAAAGACAGCTAACTGATATCTGGGGGCTGCCTGACTGAAATACTCTAACTTCAGGAATGTATCCTTCAATACTGATGAGGAATTTGGGGTTCACATCACAGTGTCCATGGTATCCCATTAGTAGTAATGTTATCTTGATCACCTTTTTTTGTCTGTCATATTTCTCCACTGCAAAGGTACCTTATTTCCCTTTGTAATTAAAATGGAGGAGGGAAACTTTGACATTATGTCAATATCCTGTTCCCCTCACAAACTTTCACCAAATGATTTTAGTGTCCATGAAGGACTTCTAACTCAATGAATTATAACCATGATGGATGAAAATGTGCTTTTCTACTTAGTCATTCTATTCATATTTATTAATTAGTATTCCACTGTTCATATTTATTAATTAGTATTCCACTGTAAAGAAGATTATTCTTTTCTGTTATTTCATTAATTCATTCACCTTTATTAGTAGCACAAATTCATAAATTATAATTTAGTGTAATGAGATATCCAATATCATTATTTATTTGATGCATAAATTGTCCTATATTTGACCAATAGAGTCTTCAATTATTTAGCTTTGTGTCCACTTGCAATATTGCACTGTTTTTAGAGGACTTTTACATAGCTTCTACTACAAATAAAATACTTTTAACTCACAGTATTCCCAGAAGATTACAAATGCCAATTTTATAATAATTTAAATCAGACAGACGTATCTGGAAAAAACCCATAAAATTATATATCCAAGTTTTCAACTTTCCAGTATATAGTTATAATTGAAAACTCTGTTTGAATCGAAAACCCAGAAATAAACCCACAAATATATGCACAAATAATTTTTGACAAAAGACCCAAAAAATATACAATGGGGAAAAGAAAACCTATTCAGTAAATGATGCTGGGAAAATTGGAAAAAGAATGAATCTGAACTGCAAACTGTCACCACATACCAAAATTAATTCAAAATAGATGAAAGATCTCCACCTAAGACCCGAAACAATAAACTGTGTACAAGAAAACATCAGTACTAAATTTATAGACCTTGGATTTAGGGAGGACTTCAGGAACCTAACTTCAAAGTCCAGGGAAGTAAAAGCAAAATTAATGAATGGGACTACATCAAACTAAAAAGCTTCAGCACAGCAAAAGAAACCTTCAACAAAGCAAAGAGACAGCCAACCAAATGGGAGAAAATATTTGCAAACAATGCCTCTGATAATGGGCTAATATCCAAAATCTATAAAGAACTCATATGACTGAATAACAAACAACAACAACAACAACAACAACAACAAATCCAATTTAAAAGTGGGCAGAGGACCTGAACAGACACTTCACCCAGGAAGATATACATAGCCAACAGATACATGACAAAATATGTAACTTTATTAGCTATTAGGGAAATGCAAATCAAAACCACAATGAGATCCCACCTCACACCTGTGAGAATGGCTGTTATCAACAAGACAAGGAATAACAAGTGCTGGAGAGGGTGTGGAGAGAAAGGGACTCTGGTACACTGCTGGTGGGAGTGCAAACTGGTACAACCACTGTGGAAGGCAGTGTGGAGGGTCCTCAGAAAATTGGAAATGAAGTTATCATATGACCTGACAATCCCCCTTCTGGGTATCTACCCTCAAAATTTGAAAACCTTAATCTGCAAAGACTTATGTACCTCAGTGTTCATCATAGATGACTGGATAAAGAAGCTGTGGTACAATGGAATATCACTCAGCTATGAGAAAAGATGAAATACTGCCATTTGTGACAACATGGACCATGAGACCATCATGTCAAGCAAAATAAGCCAGACAGAGAAAACCAAGAACCATATGACTTCATTCATATGTGGAATATAAAACTGAAAGCAACAAAGAAACAAAAACTTATGGGCATAGTCAACAGTTCAGTGGTTACCTGAGGGTAAGGGGGAAGAGAATAGAAGAGGAGGGGAGGGGGAGTCAAACATACGGTGATGGAAAGAATACTGACTCTGGGTGATGAACACATAATGCAACACACAGATGATGTATCGTAGAATTGTTAAACCTGGAACCTATTTAATTTTTACTAACCAATATACCCCAATAAATTTAACCACAAAAAGAAATACAAAAAACATAAAATAAAATAAAATAAATTCTTACTTTTGACAGCCTGAAACAACATTCATCATAAAATGTGGTTCAGTGTATACACCAAAGAAACAAACATCTAAAAAAAAATTCTGTTCAACTGAGCATTATTTAGTTATGATTACATTTAAAAAATCACAATAAAATATATAATTTTCATATCTCAATATTTTACACATTTGCTTTCTATCATATTAATTGTATTATCCATAATTTATACATGTCTTTTTATATATTATATAATATTATATCTAAATTTAATCTCTTCTTAATTATTTAAAAAATGCTTGGTAAAGTATGTTGAAAGCGACGTGTCATCTTTAAGAGTTTCTGGATTTATTTTGTTGCAACTCTGTCACCAACATTTGTTGTGATTTTGATTTTGTCACATGTAGTTTAGATCTTCTTTTCCTTATCCATAAAACGGACATGTTTACAATGATGGTCAAATGTGATACTTAACATGAAATTGCTTTGCATATTATAAATGCATATAAGCCTTAGACATTTTGAAATGACTACAGATATCTTATAGAATCATATTTACAAGGAAAAAATGTTATGGTATTCTGAGAATTCTTTTGCTATTAACTGTGGGTAAAGGAAGAGAATTATGTTGAAGAGTTTCTCATCACAAGACTGGGCTACAGGAGGTAAATAAATTTGAACAATCTAGGCTTATCTTTATTACATGTCATATTTATCTAACTTTTGTTGATGATGTAATTATTTATCAAGTAACTTTGACTAACTTTTTAAGTGCCTATCATGTGTTAATCCTGTGCTGAGTGTCATTAATACAAAGATAGATAAGGCAAGGACTTTGAACTCAAGGAACTTATCTAGTAGGGAAGACAGGAAACCACCACACTTTACAACACAGACCGTGATGAATGCTATCTGCTAGAATTTAGATTTGACTGGGTGCAACAAGAAACTCAGATAACAATGATTTAACAAAATAAGCTTCATTTACTTCTCACATAACAAGAAATACAGAGGAAGTCATTCCAGGATTAGTGGAATAACTCAACAATGCCAAGATCAAGGTCCATGTGATTGTTTTTGGATTTTCTGGGTTGATAGCAATATGGTGGTCACAATTTTAGTGATTGTATCCACATTTCAGGCATAAAATAGGAAGAAATGCAAAAGAAAAAATGGGATGTGCCATCTTAATCTGTGGTCCTTTCAAACTTTCTTAGAAGCTTCACCCAACAGTACGCTTACCACATTAACCAGATTTGTCATCTCTGCCATGATAACTTCTAATGCATGGGAGGCAGAAAAATAAAGATTTATCTGAACACTTTGCTGCCACCAATAAAAACAGTATATTCCTTTATAAAGGAAAAAGAAAAAGAAATAAGTAACATGAGTGGGCAATTAAATTTTTATTTCACCATAGAAACAAAAGCAATGCTTGCTATGGTAGTATAAAGGAAGGGCATCTAAATCAAACATAGTAGTGTAGTATAGGTGTGGATCTCAATTCCTCATCAAAAATATCCCTAAAACTTACTACCCTACCTAGATTTCCTCATAACTGTTAATAGAACCACCATCCCACCAATCATTCCAGAAATCTAGGAATCATTCATTCTCCTTATCTCTCTCCTAAAAACCACTGTATTATTCTATTTTTAAATATTATCGATGTGTCAATTTCTCTATCCTATAGCCATCATTTCCATCCTAGAACTCTATATTTTTCATTTGCTTATTGTAGTGGCATCCTAAATTGACTCCCCACTTCCAATTTTTCTCCTGTCAATCCATTCTCTGCATACATGGTAGCAATAATATCTCTTTCTAAAAAGTAAATCAAACCACATCACTTTATTATTTTAAATCCTACAAAGACTCTCCATTGCACCTAGAATAAAATAACAGTTCATCCAAATGTAGATGGGCTGAGCTAGAGGATTACAGATCTCAATCCTGACCCAAGCTTGAGCTTCAAAACTGCAGAAAAATATCAGAATGGTTACAACTTGCCAAATAGATGAATTTTATTAATTAGCCACTGTGAACCTAAGAATGAATTCCCTATCCTGCCTGAGCTTTCTTATGTATGATAAAGAAAGTTAACTTGATTAACAATAACAGTTCTAACATCCCTATGAAGAACAAAAGTAGTGTGGGTCGTCTATTAGTAAGTTTTCGGTACTTTCAGCTGCGCACCCATCTGTGCCCTCATAAGTTGAAAGTTAATGACAAAGCATTTTGATTTGTTCAAAATGCCATCTGTAGGTGATTCTGTCTCATATACCTCTTCATCAGGGTAGGCAGATGACAGGTTAGTCATACTGAAAACATACTGTAGCATTGTTGGTATAGCTCAATCCTACACGCAATACCGGAACTTCTTGTGTTTAGGTACTCCTAATTAAACTCATTCTAAGCATACAAGGTATTAAACAAATCAAAACATTTTTATGTTCTGAAATGCAAACTACATTTTCTTGAGAAAGCTTATTTCTCATTACTACTTGGAAAATTAGTTAAATACAAATTATGCAAAATTATCATAGAAATATAAATTTGCAAATGACCCTACCTGTTTTCTATAGAGAAATTAGAACATATTTCAGAATCACTAATTAACTCATAAAAAATTAACAAGTAAAATTTTATAACTTTTTTTAACTATCCAACAAATATTTATTTAGTATTGGTGCATCCTATACATTGAATGAAAATAGTCATTTACCTTTGTGCATTATACTTTCAATATAATTTACATGTATATTGTAATCTGTGTAAAACGCATTATGCCAAAAAAAATCTATATGTATACAATCCCTCAGGCTTTAAAAATAACATGCACTCAATCAATAATTCTCATTGGTTCTTCCTTGACTTACAGTCTTGTCATCTGATAAAACAGTGCCTTGTCTCCAAAATCCCTGTCATCTCCGAAGCTTTTATTTGCCATATTTGGAGATGTAATCATCAAAACCAACTGTTCTTAAACACTTATATCAAGTCCTGTCACTGCTCCAAAGGAGCCATTACAGTGAATAATTTTATCAGTAGGGTGGATCCAAAGAAGCTTAAAAGACACATTATAGCCTGTTGTGTCAAACAGACTTGCAAAAAAGAGGCCCCCAATTTGACTTTCAAATACAGAGTGAAATCCTCTCCCAGGAGCAACAGTATGCACGTTAAGAGTTTCCCAGTACACAAAGATATGAATCATTTTATTCCAGCTTATTAATGACTTGTCTTGTCCAAAATACTTTAATCAGAGCCAAGAAACAGTCCCTCATTGACTGATACATTCACCCTCCCTCCAGCATTTAAAAATGAAAGACTTTTTTTTAATGCTTAGTCACTTGTCAAGAACTGTTTAATTTGTGACACCTCAAATAAACGACCTGCTAATCTTCCACAACGTTGGTCTTCTCTACTATGACTGAAATTGCTCTAAGTTTCTAGTATAATAAAAGCAACTCATTGGATCCAAACATCCACATAGTTTCTTAAAAATATATAAAATAGCTTATCATTTTAACAAAATTGATGCCTTGGAAATCTTGAGGAGATTATATAAAATAATACAATAATTTAATGAGGGGAACACTGAGGGTTTTTACTTATAAGGGCAACTTTAAGAAAAGCATGTCTTCTATCTCTCCCTCTTTGTATAGCATCTAGGTGGAATGAGAAAGATTGACTCTCACCCTAGCTTCAAAGGTAGATGCGGATGGAACTAAGTGATACGGGCCATTTTTAGATTCAAGTATGATAACATAAGGCCTAAGCAAATCAGAACATAGAATTCCATTGATATCGTTAATGGTTTAGAAGTGGATATGTAACCAAATTACTCTTGTCCAATTAAGTTTCAGGATATTTATTTCATGGTTAGGAGAAAAATCTCTGTCTTCCCCTTGATCTATGCAAAAATTGGTAATCATGGATGCTATAGCTGGTAGCGTGGTTGTAATCAATGAGATAAAATAGCCTAAGGGCAAGTTAAAGGTACAGAGGACAGAACTGAGACCTACAGAGACATGAGACTGCCACCTCAACAATATGATTCAAGTCATTAATACTTGGATCAAACCAACCCCAAATTTCACATCCTCACAGAATTTTCTAGTTATATAAACAAACAAATTACTGGTTGAGCCAAATTTTAGAGCACTAAATTTTTAATTAGCACCAGTCAAAGGGATATGTAGACAGGGGCTTAAGAAATGAAACCAAAAGTGAACAAAATATGGAAAGAATGAATGAAATCTAAGGAAGATTTACTGATACTCTAATTTTTTCTAGGACCTCCATGAGGTTACACCTAAAACTTTGAAGATTCCTCAAAAATATAGAAATACAAAATGGCTAGGTCATAAACTCAACTGTATGAACAACAAAAACTAACTTTATAAAGTAATATAGTTTAAACTTCATTTTGAGACTCCATTCTGCCTAATGGCAGAAAATTTAATTCCAAGTAAACTTAGTCATTACAAATATCTACTGAGTCAGTTCAAGATTTTCCTTCCCATTCCTTCCAGGGAGACATCAACTTCCTGGAGGGCTTATATAGCATTACAGCACTGAGAAAGCCACCTGATTCCTGGTCATCATCATTTGTCCATGCTGACAACCACTGGACAAACACAACCCTATCTGTCCTCACAGTGGTCATGACTTCCCAATCAGCACACAGGTCTCAGATCACTGGTCAAGGTACTCCGCTCTGTATGCTCTAATCATGAGACCCATTTGAATTAGTTCACTTTTTCTCATCCACCTCTAAGCACCTCTGTGTGTTACAGAATTCACAGGTGCTCTCCCCTACCACCCTAAAGATACTGGAGAATTAAAGCTGGCAGTGCTGCCTGTACATCTATACCTAAAATACCAATTCCCTCTTGTAAATCCTTTAGTTTTGTACCAAGCTAGTCCAGAATATCTTACTCGTTTCCTTGGGCTCCACTCAATAAATAAGTTTCTATTCTCAGAGGCCCAAGGTTGTTTGGAGTATCCTCTTAATTAACCTGAAATGTGCAGGGACTGCTGTAAATATTTCATCAAGAAAAAAAGAGGCATGTAGATAGGTTAATATCCCTCAGTAGGAATCCATCACACTGGGTAACAGTAAAGGAAATCATATAAGGTAAGTATCATTGATAGAACTGTGTTATGTTTGCTATAATCCAAAACGGTATTGCTGTATCATTTATTACTTATTTATTATAAATCCATGCCTTCTCATTTCCTAGAAAGAAAGAAACTGGGGTACTAGATACTTCTGGGTATTGAGATGTTTCAAATCAGTAAAAGCATGGAGGGTTGTAAAGTCTAAATAACAACCACAGAAAACAAGACAAAAAAAGTTTTTTAAGACTAAAAATTTTATGTAGACATTTCTGTGTTTATATTTTTACCTCTATGGATAACATGTATCCATGGACAGATGCGGTATTTGTGACTTCAGACATATTATTCAATTACGGGTTGGTTTATTGGGGAATCGTGGTTTCCAAAAGAAACAAGAGATAAGTAATCCATGTGTTCCTTACCAGCATTATTCGTGTCGTGTAGATGCCTTATCCTAGAAAATGATTACCTAAAGCTATGTTCCAAAACCTTCTGCATCAAAGTGTCCTAGGGTGATTGTAAGAAAGCACATTCCTGGTTACTACAGAACATCTACTGATGCTGACCCCCAGGAATCTGCATTTTAGCAAGTCCACTGAGTGATTCTTAATTGATCCTAATGTTTAATAGCCCATGGCCAAACAGAAGAAATAATTTACCCCTGGTTCAAAGGATGAGACAGTGTGTTTTTTTTTCCTCAGAACCTAGAAGAAAGATAAATTTGAATGACTATCTATATCTGACCAAATTTATGGATCCTAAAAGCACTAGTACCTTCCTGGTGGGTTGAATCGTTCAATATCTAAATTAATCTCTGGAAATTTGTGCACTGCATTCCTGGCTTGATTAAATTACAAAATTCATTTCTTATTCCAGAATTTATAAAGAGGATAAATCTAAGCTAGGTCTTCATGGTCTTTTGTTCTTTTGGATTTCCAAATATAAAATGTCCACACTTTTCTCAAGCTGTCCCCATTAATTACACAGCTAGCCTTAGCAGTGAACTTCCTAGTATCACCACCGTGTGGTCCTGACTTTTCGGTGAATGGTGTGCCCCGGCTCTGGGCAGACTTCTGGCTTTGCCTGGAGTCAGTTCGGGCACAGGCTGCTTGTGATGGAAGCCCTTCCATTAATACAATCACCAGTGAAACCATGGAAAGTGTCAAAGTCACAATCACGCAGAGGAAATGAGACTAAACTGTTCATCCTTTCATCAACACAAGGAGTGGGCCAAGCTCATCACTGGTGCCTCAAAATGTCAGGCCTAGCAAATTATCCCTTGAAGTTGAGATTTCACTGTTTACCAGGATTTTATTTGCCTTTTTTTTTTTTTTTTGCGGCAAGGGAGGCACAATTAGGGGTACAATTAATTCATTTTTTTAAAAAATATATCATTCTGCCACATAAAGTACAAGGGCTGTCTGGAAAGTATCAGCCATGTAATATAAAAACTAGAGGCACTTAAGGCTGGATTTTTTCCAAATGTGCAGCCCTTGTGCACATTTAGGCATGGTAGGCCATGGAGAACCATTTCATATGTGTATTTTCTAATTGTTATTTTACATTTCTTGTCTCTAATCTTCCATCTCTCAAGATGTTTTTCATTGATTAACTACTATGCATTAAATTCTCTACAATTTGTACACATGAGGGAAGAAAATCACTGGGCTATTCAGTGGTTCTGAATCCATCTCTCGAAATTGCTCCCTAACAAAGCAGCATTCATTCAGTAAGGCAAAGGGCTGTTGGTGGTGACAGAGGTTTGTTTTTTGTTTTGCTGCCAATACCTTTTCTAGAAATTATATAGCAAAGTCTTTAAAATTCAATGGTAAAAGTCATGCTCAGCCTTACATAGCTCAAGTTGGTCCTCTATTCCTAGCTCTCCTCTGCAGACACTTCCTTCCTAGGAGATGTCATTCATATTCAAACTTTCAGAACCTGGCCTCACACAGATTTCTATGTGAATACTCTGTGAGATATCTCTAGTTTCTGTTCTCCAAGCTCCAGGCCTACATTTTCTATGCCCTGCTCTACCTTTCAGTGTAGCTGACACAATGTCACTAAACCTTATGTCCAAACCTTCACCACTATCCACTCAATAACCCAAATAGTCACTGCTTTCAGATAAAAGTGTGAACTATTACCATGCAATGGAAATTGGATGAGAGATACAAATACAAGACACATATGTGAGCTAAGTATGTAATTTTAAATATTCCAGTAGCCACTTGAAAGATCATAAAGAAAAACAAGTGAAATTATTTTTGTAATATATATATAATAATATAGTTAATAATACATATAAACTGCATCCAAAATATTATCATTTTAACATGTCATGAGTATAAAAATTATTAATGAGATAATTTACATTGTTTTATTTCATACTCAGTCTTCAAAATCTGCTGTGTATTTTCCACTTACAGCACATCTTAATGTAACTATGGCTACCATATTGGACAGTGTAGTTGTAGATCCAATAATCTATAATTCAAGGTGATCCTCACTCAAGGCTCATTCAAGGAAGACTCTCTTTCCAGTCCTGGCATCTACTCCTTCTTCTCAAGCATTCTACACTTCAAGTAGAGTAGACTCTTCCCTCAACACTTCTTGCTCTTTGCCACTTCTTTTCTGCCCTTCATAGTCCTTCGCACACTTCATGGTCTCTGCTCTTGGAGCACTTGTAGAAAATATATTTCTGTTTAAGTAACCACGAATGACTCGTGTTCTTATAAAGTCAACATCCCTTCATATTTCTATTTTCCTCTTTGTTTCCCTTGTGCTGTTATTTTTAGTTGTCCCTTCTGCCCTGGTAACTGAAAGTTTCTTAACATGATAGTCAGTTCTGCAAAATTAAGAGGTTAGTCTGAGCCTCCTTTATGTTTTAGTGCCTACAAAATAGGAGTAAATTCAGTGTCTACCACAAGATAATACTAAAAAGTAATTCAAGAATCAGATGCCCCATTATCATTAGAGAGCTGTTGTCTATAGCAGAAGCATCTGCTGATGACTCCTTGACAAAAAATCTGTTGGTCATCAAGTCATTAAATCATTAACTAAATCATTTATTCCTTCAGCAAACTTAAGTATGGATCTTTTGCTGTCTGCGATGTTACTGAGAGTTTTATCACACCAGGTGCTGAATATATCCGTTCACATTTCCTATGAATATCTGATAGATTTCTTCCTTTTTCCACTAATCCTCCATGCCAAATTTCTTAAAATATTATTTTAAAAGTGTCTATCCCAGAAGAATAAAATTTTTATTTTATAAGAATTTTTTCTAAAAATTAAAAGAGCATGTCTAATTATTTCTTAATCAATTGAAATATAATTCCTTGCTTGAAGAACAAAGACAAAAAATGGGCATCTTAAATGAGTTTCATGTTAAATAATCATATACTGGTTTCTTATGAAAGCAGCAAAACCTAGGTATATGACTTGTTGATATAAATACTGGAGCCTATTTTCCCTAAAATAGTACAAATACACTCTGTTTATACCACAGTATAAAGCATTATTTTACCAATGTTTTAAATTCTAGTTAATTCTTATCTGTGTACACTAATAGAATGCAATACAAAAATAAAAGAATATAAATTGTATGAATGATAGTTCCTTTGAGAATTTATAAGTTACATGGAAAAATTCTATTTCTCATTATGTTTTCTTAGGAAATATGGAATTACAGGGAAAATAAAAAAGTGATCACATTCCAGAGGTCAAATGAAGATCCACTAAAATAAAATATATATAAAGCTTGAAATATTATTGCTAAATTATAAGAAAAGCTGTAGTCACAATTTCCAATCTATGAGACTTCTCAAAGTATGAAATATAGATTATTTAAAGTAAATAACTTTAAATAACTAGCCCCTCAAAAAAACAAAAAAAAAATGGCAACAAACAGATGTAAGTGTTAATGTTGTCTGCACTGATTATAACACCTGTGTGACCATGGGCAAGGATCCTCATCTATGAAATGGACTAAATAATAATATTGTCCAAATGGTTATAAAATCAGTACATAAAATAAATGTAAAATAATAAATATGCAAAAAACAAAAGGTTATCGATAAAAATTAGCTACTAGGTTGAGAACTCAACGTACTACAACCACCTGCTCCCACCAACTCTCCTCTGAGTATTACTATCCAGCTACCTTCTACCAGGATGTAACAGTTCCTAACAATAGCAAAGGACCCTTGCTATCGCTGCAGGTAGGGCCTGAAGTAAGCAACTAACACAGCCTGGTCAGACAGAGCTGGTCCAGCTCTGTAACTGGTTAGTGGTATAAATTTGAGCAAATTGCTCAGTATCTTTGAAACTTATCTACAGAATAGGAATATTATTTTCTACATTCAAGAGTTGTTATACGAGAAATAACCTATAAATAATGCTTAATATAATACTAATACAGAAAATGCACCGTATGTGATAGTTATTTCTGAGCATTATGAAATGTCACTCTCTTTTAATTCTCTAATCTTAGAATATTCTTTCTAATTTATCTACCTGTTATGATTTTTAAACCCTTTTGTGTGTTCTCAATCATGCAAGTGAAAAAAATTTTCCACCTACATATCTACTGACAAGTATTATAGGCTAAAACAAAAAATAATAGACTAAAAAATGAAGAAATTATGAGTCTCTAAATAATTGATGTCAATAATCACTGAAATAAACTCATTGATTACCTTTAAAATATTCAAATAAAATAATTTCATATGCTAAGTGCTCAATGTTTTTCTTGTGTTTCAACATGACGTTAAATACAAGCTGTTCATTATTTCCATCTGAAACAATAATAAATGAAGAAGCCTGTTAACGTTCTACAGCATGATAATATTATCTTAAAGTAGCAAAGAATGCAAGGGACTGCTGTTCACCTTTTCAACAGAAGCATTATCTTGTAAAATCAACGTAACAATGAGATAATTGTGTTTTTAATATCACTAAGTAAACCATTATTTCCACCAATACTAAGTGTGTTTTATGAATACACTTTAGGTAGACTGGCAGCCTCAAAGAGCAGCTTACAACTAGCCAATTCAACCCTTTTTAAGGGAGCTGTATATTTTCTCTAATACAATGTGACTGTTTCAACCTTCTAATTTAAACTGAATCTTGGCTTTAATGAAAGTTTATCCTGGCAGGAAACCAAATGGCTTTTTTAGGGTGTATTTTAATGTGTCTATTCTCTATCTTCAATCAGAAATACAGCAACTGAGGCAAGAGAAGGGGGGTACGGTCTCCACTATTACTTTTTCTCTCTTTTTGATACTTACGCTTACTGGAAAATCTTGGTTCAAATGTTCAACATTAGGAAGTATTATCATGTAATGTACTTCCAGGGAAGGTAAAAAATGATTCAGACCCTAAGTATTTATATTTTCCAGCAGAGATAAGAATCTAAAGTAGTGGTTAGAAACTCTATAATCCTGTAAGTGCCAGACAGTAAATACTTCAGCTTGGTGGGCTGCAGGGTTTCTGCCCCAGCTTCTCAGCTCTGCCACAGTAATATGAAAGCTGGCATAGATAATATATAAATGAATAGGCATGCCAGATGTCCATGCTTGGGCTGTAACTTCCACACTTTTGATACAGATGACAAATCATACTCAAAATACAGAAAATACCATTCAGTGTACAGAATACACTGTGTGAAATTCAAGATTTCAGCATACAAAGCCACAAACTACTAGGCATATTTTATATCCCAGATTCAGTGTAAGGTGCTATGAAGGTACCACAGTAATGTAAGAACAAGTTCTTATCCTCAGGAAGCTCATGATTTTCCTGGGAAGCCAAGACTTAAACAGAATAAACTGACAGCATTACTAGACATTATGTAATGAAGTGTTAGGTAGAAAGGCTTAAATTAAGCTTAGGTCTTTCAGGACTCCACTGGGGATACACGTTTATTTAATGTATTTCAACTAAATAAATTAAGAGTGAATAACACTATTATCCCTGGGAAAGAAAAGTTAGTACTTTATTTATCAGTTAACCTAATGTACAGAATGACGTATTTTTCTATATGTCCACTTTCTTGATATTTTACAATAATAGAAATTTTCAAAAATCTATATTTATTTTATGGACCCAGCATAGAATCATACAAAATTAAATTTAAAATTACATTTTAAAATTGTTGGAAAAGATGTAAAATTTAACATATATACTCAGAAGATTCCTATCAACTCAGAAACTTATAATACATCCCTACAAATTAGCTAGAGTTCAGAGGCCTAAATTCAGGAGGAAAAGAAGAAAAAGAGCCAGCAAGTGTGAATAGTAAGATTTTTTAACAAGAATAGGAGAAAAGAAAAAAAAAATCTGAGGATATATACATTCAGTCTGCCATCAGATTCACTGTTAATTATCAGTGAAATTTTTAATCACATATTTTTGCATTTTTAAGCCTCTATGAAAAAATGTCCATATATGGGTCTTTAAACAACTGTCATTGATAAAAGCCACTGCCTTTATGAAGAGCATTTAAAGTTACATGGCAGGAGAGGGATTGCTGCCAGGGACTTTTGATCAGGACCTAACAAATCCTTGCTCTGAAGCAATGAAGGGTTGATATTACTTATCAAAACAGGAAAACCCTATAGTGTTCTAGCCTATATTTTCAGCTTTGAAACTCTGTTACACAGTACTTACTATGCATACCCTGTCTCATCTCCTGAAAAAATGCTTTCTGAATTCGCTTTCCTGAAATAAGAGTTGGAATTAAATAGAGAACTATATCATAGCTTTTTTAAAAAGATACTTCTAAAGCAGCAGAGCACTGAATAGTTAATAATTACCTGGATAACTAATGAAAGTGAACTTGAATGTCAAATGGCTTTTTGATGTTTGCCCACTGCTAACACCTGGGCCACTTACTCACTCACCTATTGGCTCACAACAGCCTCTGAAAGGTCTTGCCAAGATACATATTTGCTTATTTCTTTCAGGTGTTCTAACCAGGATTTTCTGTTCATCCTTTTTATTTGGTGACTCCTGGAAAAGAGACTCACTTGTCCCTGGTTCCATTATGCCACACATGCCACAACAGAGCTGGCTTTTCTGTTTGCATTTAAAACAGTTCAGGAAAAGATATTGAAACCATCAGTTTTAACACCAGAAAAAAAAAAAAAAAGCTTAACTTAACCGGTTTCTCATCAATATGTACCAAGTATTTGGTTGCTCTGTTGTACTTTCTTAGATTCTATGAACTATGTATGGTAGCTACCACCTTGGGCTGCTTGAACTGGCTGACCCTGGAAGTACACAAAACGGATCACTGTGTGTTTAGCAATGTGAGCTTTTGGGGTTTTTTTCTTTTCCAAAATACAAGAGCTGATTCTCACTAGTGACTAATTATTTTCAAAATCTTTTGTTTTTCCAAATAATATCGAAACAATCCTGAAAACAGTCCTAATATTTACCAAATACAGTTTTTCTTTCACACACCCTTGAAGCTATAACTAATATAGAGGAAATGAAACATCTTGGCTTTATAAATTGTGTTTTGTGGAACCCAAGTGTCCATGAAAAACAGTCACTCTTTAGGCAGTATCACATAGCAGAGCTAGGCTCTGAGTGCTTCTGTGATAGTAGAGGCATTTTCCTATATTTCACATTTCTAAAGAAATTCAGAAATTTAGAAATCTGGAGATGTGAAATATGGAAAATGCCTCCACATCTTTTCTTATAAGTCCAAATGTACCATCTTTACTCTTCGTTATATCATTAAGGTATAATGATAATGATGACAGAATTTAAAGAATAGATATTACTTCGTGAACAAGTTAATGAGATTCTTTTGAGAAAAAAATTTATAACTTCAAAATATTTGAAAACAGTTCTAAAAGAAGTCTTCTTTTTCTTTTTTTGGGTAGTTCCCTGGCTGGGAATTGAACCCAGGCCGCAGCATTGAGAGCACTGAAGCCTAGCCACTACACCACCAGGGAACCTCCTTATTTTTCATTAACAAGTCTTGTCTTACTGGAAACAGAGTGATATAGGATAGAAGGAAGGGAGCTGTTGGAAGCGTAGATTGAATTTCAAAAAGTAGTTTTCTTCATTAGTACCTATAACCTTTGGCAAGTTAATAAATATTTTTAACCTCACTTTTTTTCCATTGGTAAATTTGAAATCATAATAATATACCTGGCAGGACTGTCGTGGGATGAGTAGCTTTGACTAGTGCTTGGCACATAATAGAGCCTCCATAATTGCTATGAATATTATTAGCAAAATCTGAAAAATAAAACTCATTAACAGCTGTGCCCTGGCCTCTGTCACCTTAGCTGGGTAAAGATATCTCTAAAGCAACTCCTTCTAGGTTTCCGAGGATAAAGTGTGAGTGACTCATGAAAGCAAACAGGCCTGCTTCTCCAAAACTCCTCTAAACCATCATCCAAAATCTACTAATGAGACTTTTTTACTTAATTGAACTATAAATTTCTTTTTAATATCATGAGAGTCCAACCAGAATGATATACAGTTCCTGGCCCCAGCTAGGAGGCAAGCCAAGATAGTAACGTCACAACCAGCTGTGTATATCTAAACTACAAAAGTGTCAGTCTCCAGATAAATTATTTGTTTTGACTATTTAAAAGAAAAATTGGTACAGTTCTAGCATGGGCGCTTTGTTAAAAATTTTTATCATATGTTGTCAAATCTCAACATAAAGGTCATTTCTTTTAACACCTAAGTTAAATTTTCCTAAGCACATTTTGAACCCTCCTCATGTAAATACCTGTTCTGACCAGATATAGTAATTAGGCTAAATTTTTAGACTTAAAAAAATTACTGCCATTCTACAAGACAGGGCTCTCAGCCTCCTTCTCCGTTACTTGTCACAGGTGCTGATGATATATCACCATTAAAAGGCCATCCTAGAAAGAAAGAGTCTTAAGCTATTGCCTGAGATTGGTAGAGATAGGCTTGCAAGAAGGCTTAACCTGGAAAGCCCACTGACAGGTCACAACCTAATAAATGAACAATTGCTGCCTCATCTGGTAGGCATTACCTCAACAAGCTACTTCTTTAATTTCTCTATTTTTTCTTTTCAAAATTGATTATACCTGACAATAAGAACATAAAGAAAAAAGTAAAACTCTGTGGGGAGATAATATCACAATAAAAAATGTAAACACACTGAACCTGGGAGAGGCAAATATTAGGTGCATACGATAATATAAATTAATGGTGTCTTGCAAACTTATAAATACAGAACACAGAAGTTA
The DNA here is from genome assembly GCA_004026885.1 of Lyroderma lyra. Classification (NCBI taxonomy): domain Eukaryota; kingdom Metazoa; phylum Chordata; class Mammalia; order Chiroptera; family Megadermatidae; genus Lyroderma; species Lyroderma lyra. Next base: position 97,291 of record PVJL010004277.1, read on the forward strand.
CAGTTAGAACCCTAACTAATTCCACCAGAAAAACTAGAGTAAATTTATATTGCATACTGAACTTTCATGTCGTAAATCATAAGCTAAACAGTCCATTAAAATAGAAAATTATAATATATGGCACATCTGATTAATGAGCTAGAAGTCCTTAAGTGTCTACCATATTTTAATATAAAAACAACAACAGCAGTCAAGCTATTAATAGTGGCTAACACAGGCTAGAGAAAACCTATTTGCATAACTCTTTCCAGTTGAACATCCACTGATGTCACTTGAGGGCATTTACTCCATGATAGAAGTATTTACACTATAGAAAGTGGCAAACACTATAAATCAGAACTTCTTTTTGGAGAGCCAGTTGTTAACCACTTACTAGCACACCACTGCCTACCGTATAACAGGAACTATTCTAACCACTTTACATTAACTCTAAAAACATCTACTAGTTATCCATAATTTACAGTGAGTATACAATGCAGAGAGATTAAGAAATTTCTCTAAATTCAAACAACCTACAATTAATAGTTATGATCCAAATGGATGCTACCTGCTTCCACAGCCTGTACTCCTAATCACTTCTCTGCTTCCCTATATTTCTATGCCAAATCCAACTGACTGTTTTTATAGTTTGAGGGATTAAGACATTATCCATGGATTACTCAACTAGAATATTCACCCACCAGCATTTTAAATGTTTCATTATAATAAAAACAGTGAACATTAAAAATATTTACCTTCACTATGTGTTATTGTGCTATTGGACAAATTTCCTTAAGACTTTTCCTATGTAATAGAAGCCCACTAATTGTAAAAGCAAAATACAGAGGATACATGTTCATCTCTATTCAGAACACTGGGGTATGTATGTCTTGAGTCATAGAAACAACCAAAGTGCCCTTTCATAGATGACTGGATAAAGAAGCAGTGGTACATATACACACTAGAGTATTACTCAGCTATAAGAAAAGATGAAATACTGCCATTTGCGACAACATGGATGGAACTTGAGACCATCATGCTAAGCAAAGTAAGCCAGACAGAAAAAACCAAGTACCATATAATTTCACCCATATGTGGAATATAAAATGGAAAGCAACAAAGAAACAAAACTCATGGACACAGTCAATAGTTTGGTGGTTCCCTGAAGGTAACGGGATAGGGGGGTAGGAGAGGAAGTGGGTGGGAGAAGGTGTCATATATATGGTGATGGAAAGAGAACTGACTCTGGGTGGTGAACACATAATGCAACACATAGACGATGCACTGTAGAATTGTACACCTGGAACCTATGTAATTTTTACTAACCAATGTTACCCCAATAAATTTCACAATTAAAAAAATGAACAATTTACATGCTAATAAACTGCATGTGAAGCCAGAAGAACAAAGTAGCATCCTTGAAAGAAACTCCAAGGACCCTCCATTAAAAGGATGACATTTTCAGAGAACCAGTGTTTGTGTGGGGGAACAACAATTTACTTTCCTGTCAAAGGTAGTAGTATCCACTCTTGAGTACTGATGGCTTCTAGTCAGTAATTTTTATAGTCATTCTCATTCTGGAGTTTTCCTTTGGACACAAACATCATCTGCAACTTATCAAAGGAATCAAGGTCAAGGCTCACAGTGCAAGTCATTAAGCAGAACTGCTGCATTACAGTATTGTTTTCAGAATCTCCATGAGAAGACATGCTCATTAGTAGCTCCCTTTAATGTTGGACAGCATACTCATAGTAAAATACCTGCATAAAAGATGCTAAGGGGCATCAGGGAACCAGGATGTAGAGAGTCTGGGCTTGACAGGCTTGTTAAAAAATCATTACAAGTGTAGGTTTTGTGCCTAACTCCTAAACTATACATTTCTCTATTTAAAAAATAAGTAAATAAAAACATAGACTGCTAAAGAGAAAATTTTCTTCTTTCTCAATTTTACCCAGTGATAACCTTTAGGAATCCAAATTAAGTGGGTCCCAATAAGATGAAGGAAGTAGCTCTGCATAAGAAAGTATTCTTCATCAGTGTTTCCCATCATGTGGTCTGTGGACCACTAATATCAGAATCACTTGCTTAAAACACAGATCCCTGGACCCTATCATTCCAGATATGCTTCAGAATCTCAAAAACACTGAAGTTAGGCTGAAATAAAGAAGAAGGTATGGCAAATAAATAGCAATGAAAATAGATTTTAAAATAAAATTTGACAAGTTAACAGGAAACCACAAAATGGTCTGAACTCAGTGACAATATTGGAGGAATGTGAAATTTGAATCTTCTGAATATTTGAAAATATCTCACCAAAATTTTGACAGTGGCATATAAGTCTAGGGCTAAAACAGTGACAGGTATGGAGAGGGGACATGAATAGCTATAATGACCAAGTCATAGTATAGGTTTTGGGAAAAGAGAGGTATCAGCATATTAGCACTGCTATGGAAGTGGAATTGTTAAGCATTTCCAAGTCTCTGAATGTAACCAGAAAGAAGAAAAAGTTAAAGAAATTGTGACTTGAGTAAACCTGGTGTTTTCCCACTGATATCTCACTGAATATTCAAAATAATAATAATGACTGAGGAAAAACATTGCAGCTAAGCCTTTAAGATTATTACATGGTGCACATTGTGGGGAGGAATCAGGAGAAGGGAGTCCACCACCCTACTCAGGAAATGATTATCTTCAAAATGCTGACCCTGCAATTGTGAGGATGGAGGCCACCAGCTCCGCACCATGTTGAGTGCTTATCTTTGGATAATGACAGTGACTTTCATTGTTGTGCAGCTTTTCCTCTCATTGGTCAGAAAACTAGTATTAACACCATCTATCCTGGATTTATAGAAATGAACCCTCAAACATTAGGCAGACTTCCAGAAGAATCTCTGATGTGAATCGTTTGGCTTAGAGTCAATGAAAGGCGATATTAAGATACATGATTTGACTGAAATGTCAAGTCATTTCAGTAGCACTTTGCTAAAACGTAAGAGCTCTGTGATTCACTTTTTAAAAGCTCTGTGGCAGATGTGCCCTCACTTGAACAAAGTTCCTTTCCAGATCACGGGGCCTCCCCACTAATGCCTGAAGTTGCATCTTTCCTCTTTTGTCTATATTACCTGGGAGACCAATTGCAAGCAAAAAGGAATTCACTTTACCAAACCTTGTGACTTCTCTGAATCCACAGAGCCGTCCAGAAATTGAGGCTTTGTGCCAGTTCATTATTATCCCAGCCAAGTGGATCCTCTATTGAGCAATTAGGGAATAAAGAGTTTTATTATTCTAAGGAAAAGAGGAATGCAGTGAAATACTCCATGGAAAGAAAGAATATGAAAGTCAGAGTTTCACGGCATTCTAGGCAATGAAAAAATCCTGTATTCACTGACGATACATAAAAAGATAGTCATCAAATTGAACCAGAAATAAGCTTGGAAACATTTTTTGTTTTTTTGTTTTGTTTTGTTTTTTCATCTCTGCTCTCCTCCTACAATCAGCCACATTATTCACAGCCATTTGTTTTACCCTTTCAGATACAGGGTCATGCTTTCTGCTTAGGTGCTTTTGTCCAAGGCTTAATCTGACAGAAATCACTAAAGCTTTCTTCTGTTGTATTATTTGGCAGTGGGCTGAATTCTACTTCGGCATTTTGAATTCATGGAAGTCACTGAGACAGAAAAAATAAATAAAACTTTTGTAAGACATAGGTCAATTGAGCAAAAATATAATTATCAGCTCAAAGAAACATTTGGGTCTAAATTTAAGATGGCACCTTTCTTGATTTTATGGTTTAACTATAAGCATTACTAATAAAAATCCCCCAAATCAGTTTTTGTTTTATACTTAATTACCTCTAGCCTTTACCCTTCCAACTGTTGGGCAAATCAAAATTTAGGTAAATTCTGTATTGTTTAAAAATTGCTTTAGGTGAGCAACAAAGAACTAAAAACTGGTTGCCAGAGGGTAAGGGAAGAGGTAGGGTGGGGAAGGAAAGAGGGTGTCAAATATATAGTGATGGGGATAACTTGGAAAGATGGCTGATTAGGTGGATGCAGTGTCCACAGTCTCCCTGGATTGCACCGGGATTGCAAATAGATAGGAGACTGGTCGGACCTGGGAAATGTCGGAGGACTGGAGGAACAGAGCAGGAACAGCTGAGGAAATAAGGAAAGAAGCCCAATCAAGACTGGTAGGAAAGACAGAGGCAAACCCCAGGACCACTCCAGGAGGGACACCTCGGGGGCAGGGGCTCCCGCAGAAGACCGAGGGGTGCAGAACCCATGCTGGAGTCCCCAGCCTGGGAGCTCTGTGCAGGAGAGAAAGAACCTTGTTACATCTAGCAGGGAAAACCAGCAAGAGTTCTGTCTATCAGTACTGGTGGGACAGAGGTTGGCTAGAAGTGCAGACGCTTTCCGGTGGTGCGCACACAGGCCTAACCGCTTGCCACAGCTCACCTTTCGTTCAGCAGCGCAACAGCATCTCTGGGGTTTTGAGGTGGGAGCCAGAGGATCCCATTGTTCCAGTGCAGAGTTTGCTCTGTGTGGAGCCCACAGAAGGACGCCATTTTTTTCTGTTAAATCCTCCCCAAAAGGGCGAATTCTTGAGACCGCACTCTACTAACAAAGTCCGCGCAGGCGCATTATATCACAGACCGAAAACCCTGCCCAATGCAAATTGGACTACATAGTCCAGGGTGCTCTAGGCTGCCCAACCCCCAACCCCACCCTACTAGCTGTGGAAACTGGTCTTGAAGATTTTTAGCACAGCAGCACCTCAGAATGAATCCACAGTGTAGCAAAGCTGAGGTCAGTTGGGAAAAGCCATAGAACTCTTAAAAATTTCCCAAAAAACATACATGCTCCCTCGAGTTTCTCACAGCTCACCAATAGCTTTGCCCTCATCACTCAGTGGGGCATCCAGGGTGGCTCACACCCGCCCTACCAGCAGAGTAGCAGGAAAAAGTGTCTCTCTTTTCGCTCTTCCTCTTTTTTTTCTTTTTCTTCCTTTATTCTTTTCTTTTTTAACTTTTTAATGATTTATCTGTATTTCGTTTCTTTAATTTTGTTATTAATTTTTAAACATTTTAAATTTTAAATTTAAAATTTTTTAAATATAGTTTTATTTTTTAATTTTCATTTTATTTATTTTTTGTTTTTTCTTTTTTTTATTTTATTTTTAATCCTTATTTATTTTCTGTATTTTTTATTTTATTATTAACACTTTTTTCCCTTCTTTTCTTTCAAAGTGCACACAGACACTCTGAAGTGTTGCCCTCCCATATAGAGGAACTCTGGGCTGCCCGATGATAAGCCCCAGCCTACTAGCAGGAGGTGGGAAGGGTAAGGTGGGTTAGGGGAATGAGGGTGTGAGGGGGAGACTTTCTATAGGCAGGAGTGGCTGTCTGAGGCTGCCTGGGAAACTCCCACTACTGCTCTGCCACCTTCCGACATCCCCAGGGCAGCTCATGGTGTACTTTGAGTGGCAGACCACGGAGATCTCAGAGTTTTGTTTTGTTTTGGATATTTGTGTGATTGTTCGTGTTTCTTGTCTTTTTCTTGTTCAAAAGCAAAAATGGGCCCCCTAGAGATTTTCTCTGTCAACACAAAGGCACTCTAAGTGGGTGAGTGATCATCCCACCTTACTAACTGGGGAAGACTTTCTTGTGAACTTCAGCAGGAGCAGCTGTCTGTGGTGGACCAGGGAGTTTTTGGTGTCACTCTGCCACTTCCTTTGGGCAGTTAACTGTGTTCTGTGAATGGTATATCACTCGACTACAACTAAAGAACACACAGCACACTCAAGGGACAATCTTAGATAACACATACAGAAGATCAAAGAGATAGAACTATTGGACAACACAGGACACATACTACATAAGGCCATCAAGGAAAGACTAAGAGACATAAGAGATATACCTGCTACACAGAAGTCAACACAGAGAAGCCAGAATGAGGAAACAGAGAAACACATCCCAAATAAAGGAATAAGAGAAACCTGCAGAAGTAGAGTTAAATGAAATGGAAGCAATCAGCCTACCAGAGCAATAGTTTAGAACACAGATTAGAAGAAAGCTTAAGGGACTGACTGACAACTTCAACAAAGAGATAGCAACCATAAAGAAGGACATAGAAACCATAAAAAACAACCAATCAGAAATAAAGAATACAGTAACTGAAATGAAGACTACACTTGAAGGAACCAATTGCAGGTTAGATGAAGCAGAAAACTGAATCAGTGATCTGGAAGACAATGTAGCAGAAAATACCCAAATGGAAGAGCGAAGAGAAAAAATAATTTAAAAAATATATGAAGATAGCCTGAGAGACCTCTGGGACAACATCAAATATAACAACATTCGGATCATAGGGGTACCAGAAGGAGAAGAGAAGGAGCAGTGGACCGAGAACCTAGCTGAAGAAATAATGACTGAAAACTTCCCTAACCTGGCTGAAGAAATAGACACACAAGCCCAGGAAACACAGAGTTTCAATTAAGATGAACCCAAATAGGCCCACTCTGAGACACATCATAATTAAAACGGTAAAGGTTAAAGACAAAAGGAGAATCCTAAAAGCAGCAAAAGAAAGACAACAACTTACAAGGGAGCTCCCATAAGACTATTAGTGGATTTCTCAATATAAACTTTGCAAGTGAGAAGGAAGTGGCAGGAAATATTCAAAGTAATGAAAAAGAAGGGCCTACAACCAAGATGACTCTACCTAGCAAGGCTAACATTTGAAATTGAAGGAGAGAGAAAAAAATTTAACCAGATAAGAAAAAGCTAAAGAAATTCACTACCACCAGGCCAGCATTACAAGAAATACTAAAGGGACTTCTTTAAGCAGAAGAAAGGAGAAAACAAGCAAACAAACAAAAAATAAGAACCATGAATAATAACATGGCAATGAATATGTACCTATCAATAATCACTTTAAATATAAATGGACTAAATGCTCTAGTAAAAAGACATAAGATAGCTGAATGGATAAGAAAGCAAGATTCAGGCATATAATATCTACAAGAAACTCACCCCAAAAGGAAAGGCACACATAGACTGAAAAGTAAAGGGACAGAAAAGGATATTTCATGCAAATGGAAATGAGAAAAAACTGGGATAGCAATACTTATATTGGACAAAATAAACTTTAAAACAAAGACTATAACAAGAGACAAAGAAGGGATCAACCCAACAAGAGAGTATCACTCTTGTAAAGATTTATGCACCCAACATAGGAGCACCTAAATACATAAAGCAAATACTGACTGACATAAAGGAAGACATCAGTAGTACCACAATTATAATAGAGGACTTTAACACCCCACTGACACCAATGGACAGATCTCCCAGACAGAAAATCAACACAGATAGAGTGGCTTTAAATGAAATATGAGACCAGATTAATTTAATTGATATTTTTAGAGCATTATATCCCAAAGCAGGAGAATATACATTCTTTTCAAAAGTACATGGAACATTTTCCACATGTTAGGCTATAAAACAAACCTCAATAAATTTAAGAAATTAAAATCATATTAGGCACCCTCTCTGATCACAACAGAATGAAACTAGAAATTAATTACAAGAAAAAAACAAAAAAACACACAAACACATGGAGGCTAAACAATATGCTTAAACAATAAATGGGTCAACAATGAGATTAAAGTAGAAATCAAAAGATACCTTGAGACAAATGAAAATGAAAACACAACTACCTCAAACCTATGGGACACAGCAAAAGCAGTATGGAGAGGGAAATTCATAAAAATACAGGCCTACCTAAATAAACAAGAAAAATCTTGAATAAACAATTTAACCTTACACCTAAGTAATCTGGAAAAAGAACAACAAACAAAGCCCAAAATGAGTACAAGGAAGGAAATAATAAAAATCAGAGTGGAAATAAATGAAATTGAGACTAAGAAGACAATACAAGAGATAAATGAAACAAAGAGCTGGTTCTTCAAAAAGATAAACAAAATTGACAAACCTTTAACCAGAGTCCTTAAGAAAAAAAGAAGACCCAAATAAGTTAAATCAGAAATGAAAGAGGAGACATGACAACAGACCCCACAGAAATACAAGAAATTATGAGAAAACTAAGAACAACTATATGACAACTAATTGGACAATCTAGAAGAAATGAATAGATTCTTAGAAATATACGAACTTCCAACGTTAAATCAAGAAGCAGCAGAAAATCTAAACAGATCAATTACTAACAATGAAATTGAATCAGCAGTCAACAAGCTCCCAACAAACAAAAGTCCTGAACCAGGTAAATTTTACCAAACATTTAAAAAGGAATTAACACTAATTCTCTTCAAACTATTTTTAAAAATCCAGGAAGAAGGCAGGCTTCCAAACTCATTTTATAAGGCCAACTTTACCTTAATTCCAAAACCAGATAGACACTGCAAAAAAAAGAGAACTATAGGCCAACATCCATAATGGATATAGATGCAAAGATTCTCAACAAATTCAGCAATACATTAAAAAAGTCATACACCACAATCAGCTGGGATTTATTCCTGGGAGGCAAGTTTAGCTCAATATATGTAATTCAATTAGCGTGATGCACAACATAAACAAAACAAAAAATAAAAATCATATGGCCATTTCAATAAACGCAGAAAAAGTGTTTGACAAAATCCAGCAGCCATTTATGATAGAAATGATTAACAAAGTGGTAATAGAAGGAACCCATCTCAATATAATAAAGACTGTATATGATAAAACCATAGCTAACATCATGCTCAATGGGAAAAGCTAAAAGCATTCCCCTTAAGATCAAGAACAAGATAAGGATGCCCACTGTCACCACTCTTATTCATATAGTACTGGAAGTCCTAGCCACAGCAATCAGACAAGAAAAACAAATAAAAGGCATCCAAATAGGAAAAGAAGAAGCAAAACTATCATTATTTGTAGATGACATGATATTATATAGAGAGAACCCCGAAGATTCAACCACAAAATTATTAGAACTCATAAATGAATTTAGTAAAATAGCAGGATGCCAAATTGATATCCATAAATTGGTTACATTCTTATACACAAATAACTAGTAAAAAGGGAAATTAAGAAAACAATCCCATTTACAATTGCATAAAAAAAACTGATAAAATACCTAGGAATAAATTGAACCAGGGAAGGAAAAGACTTGTACTCAGAAAATTATAAGACACTGAAGAGGGAAATCAAAGAATACAAATAAATGGAAACACCATGCTCATGGATAGGAAGAATTAATATAGTTAAAATGTCCATACTACCCAAAGCAATCTATAGGTTCAGTGAAATTCCCATCAAAATATGATAGACATTCTTCACAGAAATAGAACAAATAATCTAAAAATTTATACAGAACCATAAATGACCTAGAATAGCCACGGCAACCCTGAGAAAAAAGAACAAAGTTGGAGGAATCACGCTACCAGATACCAAATTATACTACAAGTCCACAATTATTAAAACATCATGGTATCGGTATAAAATCCATCGATATGGATTTATTTCTGTGCTCTCTATTCTGTTCCATTGGTCTATGTGTCCGATAGATTTATAGACAATAAATCCATGTCTATATGGCCAATTAATCTATTATAAAAGAAGCAAGAATACATATTAGAGTAAAGATGGTTTATTCAACATATAGTACTGGGGAAACTGGACAGATACATGCAAATAATGAAAATGGACCACTCTTCTTATACCATTTAAAAAAACAAACTCAAAATGGATTAAAGAATTAAATATAGGACCTGAAACCATAAAACTAGAAGAAAATATAGGAAGTAACCTCTCAGACATTACCCTTAGCAATATCTTCAATGACATATCTCCTCAGGCAAGGAGAACAAAGAAAATATTAAATGGGGACTACATTAGACTAAAAAGATTTTTTATAGCAAAAGAAACCATCAGCAAATCAAAAAGGCATCCTAGAGAATGGGAGAAGATATTCACTAATGAGGCATCTGATTAAGGGTTACTATCCAGAATTTATAAGAAACTCATACAATTCAACACCAAAAAAAACTCAAACAAACCCCAAACAACCCAATTAAAAAATGGGCAAAAGACCTGAATAGACATTTCTCCAAAGAGGACATACAGATGGCCAATAGACACATGACAAGATGTTCAACATCACTAATCATCAGAGAAATGCAAATCAAAACCACAATGAAATACCACCTCACTCCTGTCAGAATGGCTATCATCAATAATTTGACCAACAAGTGTTGGTGAAGATGTGGAGAAAAGGGAACCTTGTGCAGTGTTGGTAAAACTGTAAATTCATCCAGCCACTATGAAAACAGTTTGGAGTTTCCTCAAAAAATTAAAAATGGAACTAACTTATGATTCAGCAATTCCACTCCTGGATATTTATCCAAAGAAATCTAAAACACTAATTCAAAAACATACATGCCCCCGTATGTTTATTGCAGCATTATTCATAATAGCCAAGATATGGAAACAACCTTAATGTCCATCAATAAATGATTGGATAAAGAAGCTATCATACATTTACACAATGGAGTATTACTCCTCCATAAAGAAGAATAAAATCTTACCTTTTCCAACAACATGGGTGAAACTAAAAGATATCATGCTAAGTAAAGTAAGTCAGACTGAGAAAGACAAATACCATATGATCCCACTTATATATGGAATCTGAAGTACAGAATAAATGAATAATCAAAATAGGAAAACAAAAGTCATGGACACAGTTAATAGTTTAGTAGTTAGTTACCTGAGCATAATGGGTGGAGGGGAAGGGGGAGTCAAATACATAGTGATGGAAGAACTGACTGGGTGGTGAGCACACAATGCGACACATAGACGATGTATTGTAGAATTGTACACCTGGGACCTATGTAATTTTAACAATAAAAACAATTGCTTTATGTGTGTTAGTCTTACTGTCCTATGTAAATTTTTTTAAAAAACTTAAAGGCAGGGATAATGTTGAACTAACTCTTCACTTTCCTGTTCACATTGCACTTTGCTCATGCACGGACATAAACATATGCATCATCCATCTTGATAATGCTTGAAACTACATTCTCAGAAATATTTATTTACAGGTGAGACCAAGTCAAATGGTAGCTCTCTGCACCTCAAACTGTCCCAATCTGATTGGGGAAGGAAAAAATTCAATCTGTTATAAAAGTAAAAGTAATTAAAGCCTGTTTGTACAATTCTAATGAAATAGATAACTCACTTTATCATTGCTGTAGCTTATTTTCTGGAAACTGTATAAAAAATATCACAAGATTAGAAGAGATAAGGATTACAAAAGCAGGAAAAAAGATTGATACATCTCTCCTAACATATGTGTGTAAACTAAAAGGATTGGGCCTCTTCAGTCCATCACTGTTCTCTACCTTGCCAGTCTCAGCCCCTCAAATGCAAAAATCCACCATCAAAAGCCAGGTCATTTACTGCCAGTATCTGTACATTTTCTACACATCCTCTCTTGAGTATCTCTGCTTCATCCCTCCACTTCCACTTCCTCTGAAAGCTGCCCTACCTCTTCTCTCGCTCTATCAAAAATATATTCTTTCGGGCTCTCCACCCTTCTCTTTCCCCAACATAGAGTCAAATACCAAAATTTCATCTACAACACCAGCAAAGCAAAAGCCATCCATAAAAAACATTTAAAATCCAGTCACCAAGACCTGTCCACAAATATTCCTTGGCATATCTTCATTGGATGAGATCCAATCACTTGGGTAAATTCCAATCTCTATTGCATGAAACCATCAATCTGGTCTTAAACAAACTGCCCTTTCTGGTTTCTACTTTCATTAAAACTAGTTATCTTCACTCATCCTTTAAATCTCAGTACAATTGTTACTTGCTCAGAAATGCTTATCTGGAGTCTTTTAGGAATCAAATCCCTGCTTTATATCTCTCTGTAGTCCCAAGTGCATCTTCTTTGTAACACAACAGTATGATTACTGTGATTTGTGAAACTGTGTTTAATGTCCACTGCATACACTAGACAACAATGTGCATGAAGGCAAGGACACTGCCTCATGTTTTCTCACCACATGGCCCCAAAATCTGGCACACTGCCTAGAATAAAGAAGGTGCTCAATTAATACTACTTGGATAAATGAATGAAAAAATAGGTATGCCCATATATATGAGTCTATGCAATCTGTGTTTATAAATAGCATTTCCAAAGACTTAGTATTAAGATAATTCTTTAAAAATATTACCTAAGTACAAACTAAAATAAAAATGTAATAATCTTCAATAGATGTGCTTTCATAGCCATGGAATCAGTAGTGGCTAGAGATCTGAATCTATTCACTTCTATGGTAATTATACATCTAAATTGACCTGAACTGGTCACAGTCTTTTGTCCTAACATAATTTTTCAAAACATCATCCTCCCCGTCTCAAAGTTGTTCCAATTTGGCTAATAAATTATATGATCACCTTAGTTATCATAAAGAAAATTATTGGGATCTGACCCCAGGTCATTTTGTGAAATATGTGCTTCACCACAAGAGAGATCTATTGCAGAGTTCCAATGTTAGATATTTGTTTTCCCACTGTAATGTATGTGGAAATTGTAAATATCATGATAATCTGTTAAAGTATTAGAATTTTGGATCATGTTGTTGAGCTTAGAGAAAAATTATCAAGTAGGATGAATATCAAATGTGGTGCAACGCATCTTAAATATTTAAATTCCAACACAGGCCATTACATTATGTATAGATTCCCAATTGCTGTTTGATAGGCCAAGCTTCATCTTTTTATTCTACTACTACCTTTAATTTTCTTTGCACTTTAGTAGCTAGAATATTCCCCACTAGAGCTGGCCCCAATTTGATATTCAGTTAAGCTGCTCAAGTTAAAAATGTGAATGACCTATAGCACCATTAAGTCTACACCTTACAAAATGTTCTAAGAATAATGAAATAATAATGATGATAATAATAATAATAATAATAATAATAATAAAATTGCTAAGAACATTTATAATGTGTTTTCTTTGGCAAAATCTAGATACAATCCCAACAGTTTACTTAATTGTTTAAATAATAAATAGTAAGGTAATAAAAAATTTATTTGATTATTTAATTATTTTAAAATGAATGAACTAATGAATGCACAGAGTCAATTCCTTTTTATTAAAATCAATAAAAGGCAACTTCTTCATGCCAGTAAAATAACAGAAAATTTAAAGGCCTGAAATATTATCCATCTCAACTTTTCTACTTTGAAACTTGTGTCGAGAATAGAAAAATCAATTTGAGAATATAACTGAAAAACACATATATTTTTTCCTTTTTCAAGTCCTAATGAAAGTCACTCACTACAAATCCTGTTCTTAAAATTCTTTCAAGCTTGCTACTAATAAAAGGAACTACCAACAAAACATACTAATCATAGGTAATTGGGAATGCAAGATTAAAGAGCCTTAAAACACCTGTCTTATTTAATTGAAGGTATTTTACTAAAATATTAATATAAATATTCATGCTCCTAAATGGATATTTTTAATGGATCTGACTACTGTTAAAGGGAGACTTTGAAACATTACAGGAATCTTGTGAACCCCAAATGCACCCACATAAGATGCTTACAGTTACAGAATATGGTGGTAACCTACAATGGTTCCTTATTCCTCAAATGTGTCTGCTTCAAAATTTAATGGTGGCATCAATAAAGGGTAGGGAGTGGTGGTGGCGGTGGTGGGGTGGTCTGTAGAGCAGCTCAGAGCTTGTTTAGCACTAGCCGGATTTAACCAAAAGGTTCCAGTAACAAGACATGCCTGTGGGATGGACACAGGTCCTTGAGGTAAACCCAACTTCAGAGCACAAGAAGCCTCAGGGCCAGTGGTCTGCAATGGAAAACCTGGAAGCAGACATTTATTCACTTATTAACGAATATCTATTGAGTATCCACAATGTGCCTGGCACTGTACTGGGTATAACAGTGAGTGAAGCAAACACAATGCCTGCCCTCATGACACTTGCAGACGAAGCAAGGAGACCGGTGTTAATTGAACAATCCCACCATGATATGTATAGACTTGGGACGAGAGAGGCTCTCTGAAAGGAAAGGTCATAGTTAAATGAGAAGGTATGCCAAAAATCCTCAGCCTAGACAAGTAGGCAAGAGGCAGAGTGAAGGAAGCCTGATCAATCAGATCGGGAGAATCACATGGAGACAACTAAGCACCTAGATGGGGGAATGGAGGTTTTGGCAGAAATCACATTGCAGCTAAAGGGAACAGCACATGCAAAGATCCTGTGACAGGAGGCAACAAGATGCAATCACAACACATGTGGTTGGAATACAGAAAATGAGAGGAAACACGACCAGTCTAGGAGAAGTGGATGTCAGGAGACATGAAGCATGTGGTCTTTCCCAGAACACGTAGGAGCTGCTACTGCTGTTGGGATATGGGGAGACATTTTCCTACAAGGCACAGTCAAATTTCACTTCCTGCAGACTAGCTGGGAGTTTAATCACTACTGAGACAATTATTTCTGCGAAGAAACAAGAAATACATTACAACCAATTTTGTTTCTATTTGTCTATTTTTAAAAGAGCGTTGCTCACTACCACCACGTATAGAGAAAAAGGGTAGCTACTCTGTACTTCAAAATCAGTCCGAATGGGTCCAAATCCTGGCTCTGCTACTTCTCTGCTGTATGACCTTAATTACTTCACCTAATTTGTGCTTCAGTTTTCTTAAATTTCAAGTGGAGAAATGTTATGTATACCACATAGAATTAATACATATTATACTTGTAAAATGCTATTAAGAGTGCTGGACCCTTAAGCAGTAAGCATGCAATAAACATTAGCCATTGTTCACCAGGCTTATGCACCCACCCACCCCGCAGCTGCTGTCACAGTGAGCTGCAAATAGCTCGGAGCTACCACCTCTCTGGAAAAACTGGCTTCAGGGGACAGGAGTCAGCTCTCCTAAAACTTCTACATTCTGCAGCCAATTTTGACTGATATGGAGTACAAAAGCCTGATGCACCTCGAAGTGTGCTACCTATCACACACCAGAGGACTGGGCTGAGATCACACCTTTACCTGGCTTCTTCTCCTGCCCTATTCAGCTTCCCTCACCTGATTTCAGGTTTCTTCTGTGAGGACCCTCAAAAAGTCACACTACTCAGGCTCTGCTTCTTAGGAACTCAACCCAAGAGTTATTATAACTGTGTTGATCTACTCTCTTGAAACTTCACATTTTTTTTCTTTTTTTTTTTCTTTTTTTGGTCAGACTAAGAGTTCAGCTCAGTTGACTTTCAAAAAATAGGTCTTTGCCATCTATAGGTCCACACTCAGTGCTCAATCAGTGCCTTTTCTAGGTTTTTACTAGTTGTACACTTTGGGGTATGCCCACCAGGCTGTGAACTTCATAAGAGCAAATGTTGTGTGTTATTCAGCTTTCATCCCATAGGACACAGCACAGGGTCATACATACAATAAGAACTCAGCAATTTAAGACAATCCACTTGATTATAAAGCATGAGGTTGTGCAATATGCAGATTATGCCATGATTGTCAGGAGCAAATCTCCCAAGGAGAGAAATGATCTAAGTGCTCTTTCACTGTGAAGAGTAACCCAGCCTAACCCAAATGACATTTTTCCTCTTTCAACCTGCTGGCTCATCTGTTTACTTACACACACAGTTTACTAATACTGGCTTTCAGTTGTTTCTGCCTCATTCCTATGCATCTTTACAACAGACTTTAAAACCCTTGATGCCATATTGGGAAACGAATCAGGCAAGAACTGACCATTAAAAACCCTTTGGCATAAAGAACATGACTCTCAGCATAAATGACTCTCCACAGAGTCATCATACCCTTGAAATTTAGCTTAAAATACTATTATCTAAAATGCACTCAGATTCAACACACAAATACATTTGACACTGATGCCCAACAGAAGCAAAAATATTCAGAGAGTAATTTTGAAATAGACAACTGACACCTCATTATTTCACAATGCAGGCCCAACAAAGATTAATGGGGAATTTTAAATAAGGAGATATTTGCAAACGAAGCAGTTGCCCCGTTGAGTCCCATATCTGATGGAATGACTAGCAGAGAAGCCTGAACTCAGAAAATTCAGGCAGTCAGCTCCTGGATGATTGGGAATGGACTGCATATGCATGGCCTCATTTACAGACAGCATTCTCCCAGCTGCAAAGGCAAGATGTGAATCTGTAATAATCATCTATTATATCCACATGTGTGTGCAAATGGAATATCTGATGTAATAAAAGAAACTTCTGATTCCTTCACTGTCTTAATCAACACTTTTATATTTATGCTTCTCCTTTTCAAGCACTAGTCACCAACAAGGAGCAAAGCAGGACTTTTTAACATCCCAAGTCTTGTTTTCTCTGTAAAATGGGGATAAAACCCATTTAGTCGCCAAGTCTAAATATCCTTCAGATCAGCAATAAGTGAAGAGGAAAATATGCTGCATGGATCATTTTTCTTTTTCAACTTCAAGACTCAGATAAAAATGAGCACTACCTTCAAAGTCAAAAAGAACAGGCTGGCAAGAATATATTTTAAAAGCTAATTTGACCAAATAATTTAAAATGGAATACCTAACCCACAAAATAAAAAATTTTTAAAAAGGACAAACACAGTCATATTTTCCTCTCTCTAAGAAATAGAAATAACCTGGGCACAAGCCACAGCTTTATTTTCAACAACAAAAAAGGAATAATGACTCATCTACAAACAAAGACATTCTGAAATTTGCTATTTACACATACATATTAACCAAACTGTAGAATACAAAGAAATTTGTCTCTGAGAGAGGAGTTAACAGGAAACATTTTAGTGAATAATTTCAAGCAAGCACAGTGTGAATAATCATTTTCTGTCTGGTAAAAAAATATCTTAATGAAACAGTGAAAAGTACTTTTTTCTCCTAATTAAGAGCCACATGCCTCTGCAGTGAGCACAGGGTCTCCTTAGTGCCCAATCACATTAAGCAAAGGCTATCTATATAGTCCCATGTGTTCCATGTGTTTGCATCTTTTAGGAGTTGTGGCAATTAAATTCTTTTGCTGCAATCTGATTTGTAGAAATTGATGTTAGCACTTGAAATCATGTCTTTTTCTAGGAGGTACAGGTGTGGTGGGGACAGGGTAAGATGTGTTAGGCAGTGGGGAGCTCAAGTAAGACAGTAAGATGTTTTATATTTGATGCAAGTTTAATACATTTTCCATAAACAATCTACCATGAGAAACTCAGTGTAATGTTAAAGTATTTACAAATAACAAATGCAGGATCTTTAACATCGTCTTTCCATTGATAGTCTTCCTGTTCCATAAAGGAGAAAATAAGCAAAGATTTTCAAAAAACCAAAAGCATGTATTGATGACTTATTGTGTATCTGTCATTGACTCTTTTCCCTTGTGGATTTTGTATGATACTTACACTCACAATGGGAGGTGAAGAACGAAGGCCACTATCTACAGCAATCATCAAATTCGTTTTGCTGATAAACTTAGAGCTAAGCAAAAGAACCTGATAAGTTTTAAATAATTTGCTCAAACTTTTAGTGCACGGCCCTATGTAAATACAGTTTAATGCATATATGTTAATCCAAGAGATTCCCAGGATCACATTCTGAACATACTTTAATACTTTTTAGAGTATAAATAGATTATAAATTTATCAATCTGATGTTCATATTAGACTGTCAGTTTCTAGAAGGCAGAAGCTATTGATATATCTTATTCAACTTTGTATTTTCAAAAGTACTCATCACTGGAGTTTTCTTTTTAAGTCGGTGAAGTCAATATGTGGTTAAGTGCCACCGAAAAACTGGTTTTTGAAGTAAGTAAAAAATATTTTACTACATGTTTGGGGCAATCAAACCCTAGAGTGACCTCCAATGTTTCCCACTTCCTGGCATTTACACTTTTGGGCAATTCCCTTTGCTTACTGCAAGTGGGACCTGTGACTTACTTATAATCGATGGAATATGCAAAGGTAATAGCATATTACTCCCCTGATTTGGTTAAATTTTATAAGACTCTGGCTTGGCAGACTGGAGGGAGAGCCTCTTCCTGATGGCTTGATGGGGTAAGCAGCTATATTGGCAAAGTCCAGGTGGCAAGAAACCACAGGCAGCCTCTACAACCTGGGCAGACTCCACCCAATGCCAGCAAAATACCCGGGAACCACGCACCACGCCTTTTAGTCATTTATAAAAGACAGCTTAGGACTTAACAAAATGTCTTGCTGTGCAGCTAAACTATTCTTCACCCTTGAGCAATATAGTCATGAGTCACAGAATTTTTAGAATTTAGGCTCCAGAGGTTGCCGACACATGCTCATTGGCCGACAGGGAATATAACTGAGCAAAGCAAGTCAGCTACACGAAAACATAGCAGCGCAAGGGTTGCATAAATGGAGACTATCATCACGCCTCAGGGCAGGACTGTGGCACACTGGAGCGCTCACACCACATCCACATGGCTTAGCAGCTTCTTGTCCTCAAACTATTTTGTGATTTAAAAAAACAAAACAAAAAACAACAACAACAACAAAAAGCATGAAGTAGGAACATATATCATCTAATCTCTAAATATTGAAAATGTAATTATTTTACGTTTTTAAGGCCTGCTTTAATAATGAGGTGTTGGTCAAATAAGAAAGTAAGACACTCACTCCGATTTGACCCAAGCCCTCATTTTAAGACTGAGGAAATAAAGATCCAAAATGAATAAATTACATGTAAAATGCCCTACAATTAGGCAATACAAGACTTGGTAGTTATAACCCCAGCTCAAGCACCTGGAAACTACAATATGAAGTTAGAAATTAGGGATTCACATGCAATCCTTTTTTAGTATAAAATATTAATTTTTGTCAATTGACTAAAACAAACTACAGATGGTTTTGTGAACTGACATGCTTATGAGGTTAAAGAACTCTTTTTTTTCTTTATTTAGACATTCAAAAGACAAAAGCAAAATAAATGCAAAATTCATTCAGTCTAAGCATGACAAATCACTATTTCCCAGTCATGTGCAACCCTAACACTGTATTAAATATTCATAGACTTCAGAATGAGGCTGTCAGCTTTCTCCTTTGTCTGAATCACATTGCCTCCCACTAACAGAGTGAATGTCAAACCACAGCTGAGCTTCTTGGGATATAGCCAATTAAGGGATTCACAGTGAAGGTATTCCTCCCTAGGGTTCATAAGGAGTAATGGGGCAAAAGAAACCCAGCATCCCATCTCCATGTGCAGAACTGTTCAACCTGCCACTGAGCTCCAGCTTTGATTTATGAGTTGGTGGCATATGGCTCAGATTTCAGAAGGTCTGATCATTTCAGTGATAATTGCCTAGGTGTGAAAGTGTGAATGATCAATAACATTATTGTGTCCTGGATGGTCAATTGGTATACACATTCATACGATTTACATCTCGGGCAAACTGGTTGGCAGTTATACTCACAGTGCCTAATAATGTGGAAGATTAGAAAAATGGTAAAGAAGGTATCAGTAGCCAATTTTCCTTCTCAGGGAAATTCAGTGGATTATTAAATGTGTATTATATAGCTGTGCTTATTTAGTATAATATTAAGAAGCTTGAAAATACAGCTCAGCCATTATATATACAAATTGAGGGAGGGCTAATACAGTCTGTCTAAAATAGTGACTAAAAAAATATTTAGACTTGGCTTTGGGGTACATTACAGAACTTTTCACTCATCACATTTATTCTGTTAAATCCTTACGGTAGGGATGAGTCACTAAGAGTTCTAGAAAAAAAGGGGAGACGCTGGGAATGTAGCCAAACTTATCTTAATTTGATTGGTTGAACTCGTCCCACTTGTTAAAAAAAAAGATTGGGGGCTACTGACATGTCCTTTGAGGAAACCCTCCATTTTCTTTAAATTCCTGGTACCTGGTGGGATGATCCTCCCCTCCTGCCACCCTCCAAAATCGTGGAAAATCAATTACTTTTCTTTTGATATTAAAAAAAGTTGATTAAAGTAACGTGTGCACAAGCATTAGAACAAAAACAAAAACCAGTAGAGAAAGCCTTATTTTGAAAGGCAATGAATAATTGCCATACTTTTTCTATCCCCATTTCCGCTGTCAAAGGGAGAACCATTTTAATTCTAATTGGTTTTTTTTCAGTTGTAATGTTGATATCTCCAAATCTTAGAAGAAAATTTTATACTATTACTTCCAGATAAATTAACTTTCACGGATCATTTATTGACTTTTTGCTATGATGAAAGAGGATAAAAACCTGACTCCCTAGCAGGACGCCTGTGGTTTAGAATTGAGTAGAGGTGGTGAATCCTCGTCCTATTTATCTTTGGGGTAATAACATTTCAAAACTAAGGAAAAAGGTTCAACTCGTAACATACTTTTCTTCACAGAATGTCTCGTCTCATTGCCAAGCACTCCGCTGCTCCAGGCATTAGGGACTGGGATTCTACAGAGTATTAGAAGTTGAAACCAAAGGATATGATCAAAGCTACTGGCTGGCAAGTCAATTACAACTATTATTAATATCTTCTCCTTCTTTCTGTTTCTCCTAGTATGAACCTCAAGCAAACCATTTTAGGGAAGGTTTTAAGGGTCCCCTTGCCTGTACTATTAAATGATGCCTTTTAGTTGCAGACTTTCATGATCTCTATAACGGCTTGACTTCTTGCATTCTCATTTGGGTTTCAGCTTCACTCTTGTCTCTGTCACTGGTACAGGTCACACTCGCAGTCATTGCACTGATAGCACTACCTTGCCTCTGCCTCATTCTTCAGCCATTTTGTTATCATTAACCTAATTACTCTGTTTTTCTACTACAATCTCACTTCATTTCTATTCACATCTAGACATGGTGAAGTGGAAAGCACTGACCATCCAAAACCAGCAATCTGGCTTCCAGTTCTTGATTTGAATGTGTAGCCCAGGAAACATGTAGAAAAAGAGGGGTTTGAATTAAGTGGACCCTAGACCTTGGGTATCTGCTTTCCTTGATGCGGCACGGTGGTTAGCACCATGGCTCCCAGGCTGACACGCACCACTATGGCCACACTTTTCTTCAATTGATCTATTAGTCATTAATGATTACACCGAACTCAGTGAAATTCACTTTTTAAAGTTACAAATGAAAGAAGTAATGTTTCCATAAAAGAAATATGTCAGTTCTAAATTATAAATAATGATGAATAAGGCCAATTTCTTGTGGGAAAGCCAGTGCAACAGTTTACCCTCTAAAAATAAATGTCTAATTATTTGTTTAATTTCATTTTCCAGTTTCTAGCCATATTTATATATTCAGTTATGATTGGAATTTTAGTCTTGAGAAGAGATCTTGATGTGACAGAGCAAAATATAAACTATGATCTTAGAAATAAATAATTCCATTGAGCTCTGCCAACTACAATTCTCCTCTTTCTTCAGAACTCCAGTTCTGCTCTAACTCCTCAGCAAACAGACTCGTCTGTACTCTGTGGCAGGTCTGCATAACCTACCTGGCACACCAAAATGTGTCAAAAAAGTATCCTCACTTTCAAATAGCTGAAAATGCAGTTGTGTGATAAGCACAAAACTCGTAATTGACTGTAAGAGGACATGGCCTCAGCAGCACGCCCTGCACGGGCGACTGTGCGGGTTTCAGAGAAAAGGGCTGGGAAGGAGATGGAATACAACAATATATACATACATAATATGTATGTACAGTACATATGCATTGTGTGTTTATGAGTGTACATACCTAGGATGAGTGCGAGTGAAAAGAAATGAGGACCCATTCTTCTCGTTACATTAAAGGAGTTAATATACAAAGGCTTAGAACAATGCCCAGCATACCAGCACACAATAAGGCCATAATGGTGTCGGTCCCTATCAGGTTATAGGAACACTCCGATGTTGAGAAAGGCCAGTGCACCGTCAAAGTAACAAACGCCTAACTGAGCTGTCTCACGTCCCCAAGCCCTGCTCTCTGGCTTCTCTCCTGGTGCATTTGCTGAGCAGAACCCATCTGAATAGGCGTATTCCCGCAGAGCATGGGGTGAACGTCCAACCCAGGGAGGCCAACCTAAGTGCTTCACCTGTTTCACCATTTCAGGTCAGTTCCTCAAGTGGCCAGTAACACTAGTCTCACCAGATGTCTGGATTTTTCTTAAGCTGCTCACTGCCCTATTTCTGCCAACAGTGCAAAAGTACCAAATGTTTTCATGCAAAAAGTAAATAGATTGTTTATAGGCAGAGATGTTACAGAGAAATACTGCCCCTCAACATGGCTGTTAGCCTAATCTGGGACCCCACCCCCACTGGAGTCACTTCCTGGTTCTCCATCTCCCTGGACCCCTGTTCCCACCAGCCTTAGCCCACAAGTGGCAAACTGCTGTCATTATGGAAATGCTAGGCTACACATGTCCCCACCCCACCTTCGTTCGGGGCTCAGACTTTGGGGGCAACTCCTCTGGGCCCGCCAGCAAGTGCTCCGAGTGCTGCTTGGCCTTTCCGACAGGAGAACGGGTACAATTTTCCGCAACATTTGGTTCCCTGACCGGGAAGCCCAGCCGCGCGGGCCCTTGGCAGCCACCGGTTTGGGCGAGCGCGGGCGGCGGGCGGCGGGGGGAGCCGCGGCGGGGAAGGGGCGCCCACCCACTGAGGCCGTCTCTGAGGCGGCTGCCTCCAGCCGGCCTCGGTCTGTGATCACCCCCGGACTCACAGCAGGCCTGACCAGACAGTTTCCGGACCAGGTGTGGGATGCGGTAAGGCCCCGGGCCCCACTCGGTTAGCCCCCCACCCCCAGAGGGCGGAAGGGGAGCCTGATCACCTCCCTGGGACTCACGGGAGAGTCAGGAATCAGCTGGGTGGAAACGTTCTAATCTCTGAGCCAACGTGCGCATGTGCGAGGGAGTGCGGATGGTGGAGGCTGTGTCCACCGATGCATGCTGTGGCTCCACGGCCTTGGCTACGGAGTCCGAGTGGGCCCTGACCTGCGGTTCTGCGGTGACGTCATAAGGCATAACGGTGATTCATCCTCATAAGGACAACCGGCCCGGGGTTTATACGGGTACACCTTAGCTGAGACCCGCCCGAAGTCCCACAAGGGACGCGGCCAGGCGGGCGCCTGAGAGGTCTCCTTCGGGAGGCACCCCTTCCCTTTGTCTGTCTTGTGGCACCAGTCACGGGAAACACGGGGTCAGGGCACAGCAAAGATGGTGTTAGACTGCGTGTTGCAAAACTTCAGGAAGGGCTTTCTGGTGACTACGGGGTTAAGATGACCCCCAGCAAGCTCCGGACGCTCTGTGAGCTGGAATGGCCCACATTCCAGGTCTGACGGCCATCGGAAGGGACACTAGATGTCCCAAGGGTCTGTCGTGTCTGGCAGGTCATTACCGAAACTCCAGGACACCCGGACCAGTTCCCAGACGCTTCCCCCATGGGTGTGGTTCTGCTGCCATAGTCAGGGACAGGCCAAGGCCTTCGTGGCACAAACCCGACTGGGTCAGAAACCTCGCCTGAACAAGGGCACTCCCTGACCACGGGGCCAAACATAGCTGACACAGACACGCCTGCCCCAAGGGTCCAAGAACTCGCCCACCTTGTTCTGGGAGGCCTTGGCGGCGGACCTCACGGCTACCCCGAGAAGAGGTCCGATGCCCCCGGATCCAGTACGTAGACGACCTCCTTGTGGCCGGAACCACCAGAACTGACTGTCTGGCGGGAACGCGACCTACTGACACCCCCATCGGAGTCCGGCTGCCGTGTGTCCTGGGAGAAGGCACAGATCTGCACAGAGCGGGTCCAACACCCCGGATTCATCCTGTCGCAGGGACATCAGCCGTGGGGTCTGAGAGGAAGGAGGTCACAATCACTGCCCCAACCCCAGGCAAAGAGGGCCTTAAGAGAGTTCCTCGGGGCAGAGGGGTTCTGCTGAACCTGGGTTCCTGGGTTTTCAGTGAAGGCGAGGCCCCGCTGTGATGCCTTAGCAGGTCCAGGACGCGACCCCCTCAACGGGACAGGAGAACTGGAGGTGGCCTTCCAGGACACCAAGTCCTCCCTAGGACAGGCACCTGCTCTGGGGCTACCGGACGTTGCGAAGCCCTTCACCTTGTCCATGCACGGCAGAGACAAAATAGCGCCGGGAGCTCTCACACAGCTGGGCTGTGGGCAAACCTATGAAAGGAACTTGATCAGGTCACAACAGGCCGGTCCCTTTCTGCGGGCGCTGGCGGCCACAGTACTCCTCGTTAAGGAGGCGGACAAACGCCCCCCCGGGACAGGAACTGAACGTTAAAGTGCCCCACGCAGTCACGTCCCTCATGAACACTCAGGGACACGGGTTTCTCTCAACCCTAGCTTAGCCCAGTACCAAGGGCTACTGTGTGAGAACCCCCGAATCACTGTGGAAACGGTGCAGACCCTAAACCCAGCCCCTTCCTTCCCACCGAGGAAGGGGAACCAGATCGTGACTGCTCTGAGGTGACCGATGAGTCTTTGCGAGTCGCCCCGACCTCCGGGGCCAGGCCATACAAAACCCGGAGCTCCCCTTGGTCTGTGACGGGAACAGTTACGTGCAGGGTGGGGTACGCGGCGCCGGGTACGCGGTAACAACTGTCAGTGAAGTCCTAGAAGCAAAGGACTCACCGGCCGGCCGGTCGGCACAGCGGGCGGAACTCCAGGCCCTCACGCAGGCCCTGAGCCTCTGCAGAGTAAAAGCGGCAAACATCTACACAGACTCCTGCTACGCCTTTGCCACTGGGCACATTCACATCTATAAAGAGAGGGGACTCCTCACGGCGGCAGGAACAGCCATCAAAAACAAGGGCGAAATCTTAAAGACTCCTGGAGGGAATCTGGCTCCCAGAGGAGACAGCCCTCCTACACTGCAGGGGGCATCAAACCGGAGCGACCCGATCGCCCGAGGCGACCCTCTGGCCAATAAGTGGCCAAGCAGGCTGCGTGCAAGGAAGCCTCAGGCCCAGCCCCGGCTTCCATCTTCGCTCCAGTGAAAGCAACCAGACCGCCAAGGTACTCTCCCAGAGAGGTCAAATGGGCAAAAGGAGAAGGGCCTACCCAAACTGCTCAGGGTTGGGGGAAGCTCCCGGATGAACGAATAATAATCCCTTCTACGTTGGGTCCCGCATAGTCTCTGAGTACCAGCAGCTGACAGGCCTGGGAAAGACCTCTCTCGAGACCCTCCTAAAAAACAATGCTGTATCAACCACCTACCGGCTCTCTGTCGGACAGCTGGGGAGCAATGCATGACCTGTGCAAAGAACAATGCACACGTTGTGCCCCAACATCTATTGGGGGTCCAACGTACCGGGAGCGCCCCCTTTGAAGACCTGGAGGTGGAGTTTATTGAAATTCAACCCAGCCGAGGACATAAATACCTCTTAGTCCTAGTCTGCACCTACTCGGGGTGGGTCGAAGCCCACCCAACCAGAACTGAGAGGAGTCATGAAGTGGCCACGATCCTCCTGCGAGAAATGGTCCCACGGGTTGGACTGCCACTCAGCATTCACAATGACAGCGGACCAGCATTTGTAGCAGAAATCATTCAAACCTTGACAAAACTGCTCAGCATCACTTGGAAGCTCCACACTGCTTACAGGCCCCAGCGTTCAGGGACAGTAGAGCACATGAACCGTACCCTAGAAGAGACTTTAGCCAAGTTCAGTCAAGCAACGGGCCTGCCATGGATGGACTTGCTGCCTTTAGCCCTCCTGCATTCCCGGTGCACTCCAGGAAAGTCAGGTTCTCCCCTTTCAAGCTGATCTATGGGGGGCCCCCCTGCTGCTTGGGGAGTGCACCAGGAAACCTCCATCAGCTAGGTGACAAGAGCATAGCAGAGGAACTCCAGGCCCTGGGAACGGTCCTCTCCAAGTTACAACACTATACTACGGAGAGGGCCCCCATCGCACCGATTGACCCGTCCATCCTTTTCAGGAAGGCGACCTAGTCTGGGTCAAAGACTGGAAAAAGGAACCTCTTAAGCCGCACTGGGGAGGGCATCACACAGTCATCTTCACAACTGCCACTGCTCTTAAGATTTCAGGAATCGCCCCGTGGGTCCATCATTCAAGAGTGAAAAAAGGCCCACTCAGAGGAAAACCCGGAGACTTGGGGAGCTCAGCAGAACCCAGCAGACCTGCTCAAGGTCTGACTCCACTGCAGACTGCCTCTCAGGACCTCCGGACAATCACCCCATCGCTGATGGACCCCTGCACACCGTGGTTCCTGGCCATGATGAGACTCATTGCCCTAATTCTGGGACCCGGACTTTTAGTGGCAGCCCCGATAGACTGGACTACTGGCCAGAGACTCTCACTTGCCCTGGCATATTGGGGCCCATTAGGATGTCTCAATTGCTTGTCCTCCTCCTCACCCCATCTCTATCCTCCTCTGAACCGAACTGCCCCTGTCTGATGGGCAAAACCTTCACTGCCTATACCTATATGCCCTCCAAATGTTGTAGGGGAGGGAGCCCTGCCCTATGCCTCCATTGGTGGGGAACAATGACTTCCAGTGACTGCCAGGATAGGGGACGAAAGGGACCCAGCAGGTGCTGGACCTACTTAACCCACGCAGGGATGTCAGATGGAGGAGTCCAAGATAGAGCTCCGGCCCAACAGGTAGAAAAGGCTAAAGAACTGTTGCTAAAAGCTGAGGAAAAGACAGGGGACCAGAGCATTGACCTAACTGGCATCCACCTGCTCACCCAGGGCCTGTCCCCTGTCCACCAGATGGAACATGTCCTCAGGACGGCGCTGCCTCTCATAAACAGTACCGGTGCCCAAGAGGAGTCCGCATGCTGGCTGTGCCTGCCGCTTGCTGGGAGGGCTTACACCCGCACACCTGTGCCGGCAGAATGGCCCTTTAACCAGCCCAGTGACCCCTCTCCTAACTCAACTGAGCTCACAGGGCCACTAGCCTTCAGTGTCCCTCTTGGGCCTATGAGGGAGAACATCACCGGCCTTATCAGCCCCCCTGACAAGGAAGAACCTATATCCTACGGGGCTGGAACACCTGGCTGTGCGCCCACGGCATCTCAGTAGGCAACACCCAGACCCGCTGTTACCCCACCCCCCCGGACTCCTTTTCCTCTGTGGCACCACAGCATCCTGGTGCCTACAGGCCAGCTGGACCGGTACATGTTTACGCATTGCCTGACCCCCGATACCGTGGTTCACACCAATCAAGACATAGAACAGACTCTCGCTGCTCCCTTACATTCAAGGAGGAAGCGAGCACCCCTTGTCCCCTCTCTAGTGGGCGCTGGGGTCCTAGCTGGAATTGGTGCTGGGGCAGCGGGGCTGGGTTCCTCATTCACGTTTTATTACAAACTGTCCCAGGACCTGAATGAGGACATGGAGAGAGGAGCAGCCCCCCTTCTCTCCCTCCAGAGTCAGATGACTTGTTAGCAGCAATCACCCTCCAAAACCGGCGTGCTCTAGGCCTCCTCACTGCAGAGAAGGGGGTGCCTGCCTCCTCCTAGGTGAGGACTGTTGCTATTCTGTAAATCAGTCTGGGACTGTGACCACCAAGGTCAAAGAACTAAGGGACAGGATCTAGAGGGCTCCTGGCCCTGGCATCTCAGCCAGTGGTCGTCTTGGCTCTGACCAGCAGCTGCCCCTCTGATCACCATTGCTATTCTGGCTACTATCGGCCTTTACTTGATTAACTCCTTGACAAAATTTTTAGAAACCACTGTAACCAGCCAGAATATTAGCCCTACGAGGCTATCGGCCACTAGAGGGTAATAATGCCCTATAGACGAGCATGTCCCCTCGTTAGGGCATCAAAGGGAGGAATGTAGAGAAATATTGCCTCCCAACATGGCCGATCGCCTCGTCCAGGACCCCTCACCCCGAGTCGCTTCCTGGTTCTCTGTCTCCCTGGACCCCTGTCCCCACCAACCCTTGCCCGTGGGTGGCAAACTGCTGTCATTACGGAAATGCTAGGCTACACATGTCCCCACCCCGCCTTTGTTTGGGGCTCAGACTTTGGAGGCAACTCCTCTGGGTCCACCAGCAAGTGCTCCGAGTGCTGCTTGGCCTTTCCGACAGGAGAACGGGTACAACTATCCGCAACAATGTCACTGCCTGACAGGAAATACTGTCTGAACAAATTAGCACCATAAAATGGAGTACCTAGGGATTTCTAGGGCTTTAAAATATTTTAACCTTGAGAAATATCTACAGTCGTGCTTTTAACATGAAATTTGTGGAATGAATTTTTAGATTTATGCATAATATTTATTTTTCTGTGAAAATGTTCTTGTAATTCTAACAGTATAGAGTTTCTGACTTGGGTTTCTTTTAAGCTAGTTGCAGGTGGGATTTCACTTTCATTATGTGAAAGGCTAGCATTTGCTTAAATCTAATGTATGTATTCTTTGTAATCTCTAACAAATTCTTTTATAGCCTATGTCTCTTAAGAAAGTGCAGTATTATTTATTTTTTTAAAAAATCCTCTTATATTTTTAAAAAATCATCAATCCAGGGAGTTAATGACATTGTTTTTTGTTTTTTTTTTTTAATGTATTTTTTGGAAAGAAATGATACTTTTACAATCTTGAGTCTGATGGATGACAGGACAAAAGAATTCACCTTTCTTAATTTATAAGAAAAGACATGGAGGGGGGTGGTCTTTGTACTCTGTGAAGAGCAAAGAACTCAGAAATAATGCCTTCCATGGGACAAATCTCAAACTCTTTCAAGAAACAATTAAGCAAAGCACACCTCAACCTGCTGTATTATGAAAATACTGAATTAAAAATCAGTGGTGTGCTCCCACTTCAAAAGAAGCAGATGAAGGCCACTGCTTCTTTTGTAATGAAACATCCTCTATCAAAAAGCTCTCAGCCAAAAGTAATGGTCCTTTTTCTAACTGCAGATGCTCAGCTGTTGGCATTATCTGATTCAGCAGGGAAGCTGTTCACCAGATTTTAGAGGAAGATGAATATCACAATAAAAACCTGTCAGTTCTGCAGTTACAATTTTAATTCAGCCTGGACCCAAAGCAGGAAATCCACCTGCAGGGTCTGGGTTCCCCTCCCGCTTTTCTCAGCTTTGGTCTGCTTTTGCATTATCATCTCCACTGCTATTTCCATTAACCAGTTAGTTTCCCGGGGAGAAGTAACCTTAACACTGTCAGCCCTTTCGTGCGTGGTCTCTTTTCAATTGCTTTAATGGCACAGCCATATAGGCATTGTATTGCTAACTGTAGATTTTATTAAGCAATTTTTATTACCAATTAATTTTGTAAGCCTAGTTATTAGTTTTTGCAGCCATGTAACTATCCCATGCAGAGCAGGAAATAAAGACAAAGGAAGACAAATATACTAAAAGAATGAAAAATAGATGCAGGGTTACACCCTTGAATTAGAAGGATGCTGACTGGAGCAGAACATTGGATTGCTGTGGTGGGACCTTGTTGTTTTAGGTACTGCTGTGAAAGGTTTACTGAAGAGATTGATCCAAAAATGAGAATCTCAAATGTGCTCTGAATTAACCAAGAGTGATACACGGGAAGTTCGGCAACCCAGAAAATGCCAGAACATCCAAATCCTACTTTTGAGATTTTACAGTTTTCCCTAGCTAAAACACTGGGTCCTAGTCCCCAGAGAAAAGTAACAACCCTGATGTTTATGTTTTAATTACTCATCAAAACACAGGCTGCTGCATTTGTGCTGAATGCCTTTCAGTTTGTGAACATCTGGGGAGCTGGCCTGAGGCTTCATCTCTAAATCTGAAAAGTGATGCTTTTCTGTTTTTCCCTGTCAGCTTTTCTGAATTTGCAAAAGTCACTCACCCTTTGTTTCTCCATCTGCACATCAGGGAAATCACAGCACACACCAGCCTAATTCATGGGGATATGCGAGTTTTTAATCAGACAGTATTTATATAGTGCTTTGAGCTTCCAGGGAAACTTCCATCTAAATACTAACTATTCTCAGGATAATATTAGCATGGTTTATTAAATAAAATGAGGATTTCTATTAAAGATAACTAACATGAACAATGCTCTTTCAGCAAAAGAGAAAAAGGCTATCAGGGGATTACCCTTGAAAACATGAATCTGTTTGGTATGAATGAGGAGAGTAGGTAAGAACAGAAGCAAATCAGAGGAGACTCACTGGGCTGGGGAGCACATTTACATCTGGCTGTTTGGGATTTGACCTCTCAACAAGGACAGGAACACTCAAGACTTCTTATTTAGATTAAAAATATGTAGCATATATGAGGACTATCCAGAAAAAATCCAGCCATAAATGCTTCTATTTTTTTAATATTATATGGCTGGATACTTCCCAGACAGCCCTCATATATACATACACCAGCACAGTAGGAGAAATACCTAATGATGTAACTCTTTCACTTTAGAATTAAATCATCTTTCTTTAGGAGCCATGCTCTGTGTTAAAGGCAAAAATAACAAGTGGAATGAGGCGGGAGACAAAGGGAGACAAGTAGACAGTGTGCTATGGATAGTAAAGTAAGTTAGTGGCTACCGCAATCACTAACAGCCACTCTATACAGTTAACCAACATGCCAATTCTATTTATTCCACAAAACAAACTTTGAAGTCAGGGTTATTATATCATCCCTTATATTCATTTGCTAGAGTTGCCATAAAAAATACCACAGACTCAGTAGTTTAAACAACGGAAATTTATTTTCTCACCGTTCAGGAGAATAGATGTCAGATATCAAGATGTCAGCAAGGTTTATTTCTTCTGAGGCCTTTTTCCTTGGCTTATACAGAAGGTGCCAAAAAATGTATATATTTTTAAGGAAAAAAAACTGTATTAAAATTGTAATATTTAATATATTCTGATAACAAAAGATGAATACAAGTCACGTTTGACTTCTACAATTACAAGAGGTGCTCAAAGTGGTTACCATCAGTGTGTCCTGACACTTCTAATTACAGTGAACTACTGCTTGAGCAACGTTGATCAGTATCCACTTGTATCACTGTGCATGCCATTTCAATTTTTTCCCAAAGGAGCACCAGTGTAGCCAGTTTTCTGTGGTACACCACATCCTTTAAGTCCCCTCATAGATAGAAGTCAAGGGGTGTTAAGTCAGGAGAACATGAGGAAACTCAAACAACCTTCTCAAATTTCAAATACCACTTCAAAATGGTCTTGCACTCCTCAAATGACAACCGTGCTTCTGCCATTTTCTTTGACTGCCCCACCTGTTGCATGGTGACACTAGCATTCATTTGATTAATGCCATCTTTTGAGCGAACATCATACTACACATTGCTACCATAATTCAATTCAACTTTGGAAAGTAATGCATAGATAACATCCCTTTAAATGTGCATACATTTTTTGGCACCCCATAGAAGGCTGTCTTTGCCCTCTGTGTTCACTTGGTCTTTCCTTACATGTGTCCCTATGTCCTAATCTCCACTTTTTATAATATAAGGACACAAGTCACATCGGATTAGGGCCCATCCTAATGCCCTCATTTAACCTGCATTATCTCTTTAAAAGCCCTATCTCCAAGTAAAGTCACAATCTGAGGTACTAGGGTTATAACCTCAACATATAAAATTGGGATGGGAGGGGCACAATTCAGCCTGTACAATCCCCATTTTATGATAGAAAAAAATGAAGGTAAACAAAGGTAACTGATATTTTTAAGGGCATAAATCTTCAAGTTCTGAGCTCTGACTCCTGAGTCCACATTCACAGGATGGACGGGCTTCAAGGGTCTGAGGGTGGGACAGCAGCACCAGTGTGATAGGATTTTGCATGTCTTTAGGATGCAGACTAATTCAGCTGAAGCCATTCATGAAAAAAGTAGACCATTTTAAGAAAAAAGGTATTAGGTTACTTGTTGCCATTCACAAATATGTCTAAACAACTAAAAAGAGGCAAAGAGAAGCTTCATAAGTACCAAAACTGAACAGAAATTATCCTTTATAATTAGATGTCTGATAATGGAGCTCATGGATGACAATTTACCTCTAGGTTTTATAGTTAGTCATAGATTTGTAAGAATAACTTAGTGGGGAAGGAGAATAGATTAAATTGGAGATGGTAGGTCTTCATTCTTCTTACTTTTGTCACAAAACACCTAGAATTGAGAATTACAGTTTACAATATTTTTTACAACTCCATGCCCATTTGGATTAGAGTCCACTCTCATGTCCTCAGTTCCCTCATATTTCCATGTGTCATTAGAAGACTTTATCCCAGGAAGATGAGTAGATATTTCCATCCGTTTTTTTTTAACACCCCCAACACAGGCTTATGAAGGTACCTATTGAGAAGGTCCAAACATCTGGATAGAGTTTATCAGCCAGATGTTTCAGAAAATAGAGCACAGATGTCCAAAAGGAGTACGAAAGCAAGGAGCCCAGGCAGCAGCTTCAACATCAGTTAGTTGGATCTTATTTTCCCAAAATTTTTCCTTTACTACTTTTGTAAAATAATCCCCCGTTCCCATTTTTAATAAAATATTCTCCCACTCTAGTCTTTTTGCATTAGTCTATATCATTTTTATTCATCTTTGAAAATCCAGGAGAAAAGGGAAATGCACCCCCTCTTAGCCAAAAAAGGCAATGCCGGCATCATCCAACCAGTATCTACTCTTAACTCGATGACTTACCGAGTCACTAGGCCTTACTTTTTGATTTGTAACTTGCAAATAGTTAACACCTGCAGGGCCAGCTTCATTAGCGTTCAATCGCAGGGCCTCACTCTTAGAAGGCACTCATAGTTGGTATAATGCTGTGATGATAGAGTCTTGAAATGCTTAATCATTTTGCACAAGGAGACTCACATTTTCATTTTGCACTTGATCCCACAAATTACATAGCTCAGTGGTGTCCAACCTTTAGGCTTCTGTGGGCTACACTGGAAGAATTGTCTCGGGCCACACATAAAATACACTAACAATAGCTGATGAGCTAAAAAAAAAATCCCAAAAAACTCTCATAATGTTCTAAGCATTTGAGTTGGGCCGCATTCAAAGCCATGCTGGGCTGCAGGTTGGACGTGCCTGATGTAGCTAGTCTTCAATACCTGCTCTGTGTCACAAAGCCTGAAAAATGGCTTTGTAAGCAACGACAAAAAAATACTTTAAACATATAAGCTGTCAAAGTACATTTTCACAAGACGAGAGCAGAATAATGAGGAAGCGTTCCGAATTAGACTGGCTGTGAAGAGAAGGCCTGCAGAGGGGGTCAGGAGACTCAGCCTGTAACCCCAGGCAGTTTGCCGTCTAGGTGGCGCGGGTACAGCACTTGCACTCTTCGTACCCCAGTTACTTCATCAGCACAGTGCTGGTTTGGGTTCTCTTCTCTGGTGCACACCAGTGCCACGTGAGGAGATTTTTTTTAAAATACCAGTTTTGGTGTCTTACTCTCAGAAATTCTGATTTAAATTTTCTAGGGAGGAGCCCTGGTAGACTTTTGGGTATCAGCATTTTTTTAGTCTCTAGATGGAACGAATGGGGAGTGACTAGAATTTCTGTGTGGGTTGGTATGAATACTTTCAAAAGTGAGTGCATATATTGAACTGAACACACATATCCCATGGTCCAGCAATTTCATTACTGGATATATGCCCAACAAAATGGTTATAAATGTTTACCAAAGGATTCATAAAGTAATACTTATGGTAGTACTATTTGCAATAGCCAAAAGCTTCGATCGACCCAAGTGTCCATCAATAGTAAAAATAGGTAAATAAGTGGAGGCATATTCATAAATGGAGCTTTAGACAACAAAAATGAATTCTCACATAGTGTTGAGCAAGAAAAAACAAAACAGAAAGACACAGAGAACATAATATACTTTTATTCCATGTAAGTAAATTTCAAAAAATAAGCAAAAATAATTTTATAGTTTTCAAAGTGAGGACAAGGGTTACTTAGGGAGATAATGAGTAGGAGAACATGGGGGCTTCTGACAGCTAGGATTGTTCTGTTTCTCAATCTGGTGGTGGTTACATGGATATATTCTATTCACACTGCAAAAATTAATTCGGCTAAACATTCATGGTTTGTATGTGTTATATTTCAATAACAAGTCAATATGAAAAATGTCTACATAATTTTAATGTGCAGCCAAAGTTGCAAATCACAAGACTAAACATCTACACTGTCCCTTACAATGTGTAACATTTTGTTAAGACTTTTCTCCAGTCTTAGTCCCTGCTAAGGTTGAGCAACACTGATAATGTCCTTTATGTTTCATTGATACCTCTTTCTCTCTGTACTCACAAGTTCACCTTCAACATACAAAGATCGTTCTATTTGCTTGTACTACAAGTTGTTTATTCTGGTAGTCAAAAGGTCACTGATTCAATCATGCACAAACTATTAGATCATGGCAACAAATATTTCTTTATATCCAAATGTTTATTCTCTCATTTTTTCATTATATATTTCTTAGATAATCAATGAAGAGAAGGAAGGAGGTCTCTTGGGGACAATAACCTGGTCCCACGGGAGGCTCTGGGCTGACGCAGAGCAGAGTGGGTGTACTCTACCACTTTCAGTTATCCTGGAGATTTCCTATCTCCTCTGCACCTCATAGCAGTAGATAATAGGTAGCATATTTACTCTCTGACAGAAAAGAGCACCTTGGAGAAATCTATCCTCAAAACCAGTAAAAAACACCTAATAAAATCCAGGGCTAAGTTTATCAGCATAGACCAATAGTGCTTCCTCCATGTTCTGTGCTTTAAGCACCAGGTCTAAATGCTCCAGGCAGGTAATGATTGCATTTCAGCCCTTTGCACCTTAGAAAATAGAGTCCAAGAGAAGTGCATGAATAACATCATAAGCACAAAGCTCCCAATCATCCAAACAGCACTCAGAATTGCAGAGTAATCAGCTGAACTGCCTCTTATACCCTCAAGGAGAACTAATTCTATAGCCTCCCTGAGATTCAACGACTCAAGGACAATGTGAAGCAAACAGATTCATGAACAGTGTAAGTTTTATGTATTTTCTTCAGAAGAAAGAATGTTAATAAAAGCACACCTAGTGTGGCAAACACTGGTAGTAGATGTAAGGTAATTTTGTTGTAGATTCAAAGACATGGACATAAGAAATGAGGCTTGTGGATGATTACATTTTACACTTGGTTCAGTAGCAGAAGTGGTATTTATACTGGGAAGAAAAAGGAATTGCCTCAAAGGCAACTGTATTTAGAGTTGTATGCCCCTTCAAAAGAAAGGGAAACCATTTTTATATACCTAAGCTGCTAAGATTAAACTAAAAGCAGTAAAGGGTGGGATTTTAGAAAATCTTTAAAAAATACTATTTTTTTAATAAACCAGTTTGAAGTCCCACAACATAATAGTATTTCTTGGAGAAATTATCTAAAAAGTTTGTAAACTTTGCATATTCTTTTGTGAACCAAACTTTTAATATAACAATTTTTCAACTAATAAAATGAGATTCTTATCTCCTAAGATTTTTGTATTTATAATAAAAATGCACATAGATTAAATAAAAGGTAAATTCCCTCTTCTCTCTCTCTACACACACACACACACATTCTAAAGCTAATATAGGAATTTCAATGTAGCTCAAATTTTTTTTAAAATTTATAACTATGAAGTTATAATTGCAGTTAACTAAATGTGAATGCAGAAATTATTTATTTGCAGTGGAGACTGGGAAAAGTCTTTTTCACTGATTTAAAATTATTTTTATCCAGATTTGATAATATCAGTAGATTATATTGTTCTTTGCTTTGTGAATTAAATACACACTGACTACCTACTACTTATAATAACATGTCCTTGGTGTTTTAGGAGATAAAAAAACAGTCTAACCAAGGCCCCTGCCTTCAAAAAATTTATAAACTCCAATGAATAAAATAGCAAAGGAATGATATGATATACAAGAGCTGTCTGGAAAGTATCCAGCCAGGGAATATGAAAAATAAAGGCATTTATGGCTGGTTGATTTTTCCGGACAGCCCTCATGTGCAATGAATGCTCTAACTCCACACTTTGCGTGACTCTAAAATTAGGTAGTTAGGGACAGATTTGTCAACTAGGAATTAAAGGGTGGTCAAGTCAGATAATTGTTAGGTCTTCCAGAGAGAAGGAACAGAATGAGCAAAGTCATAAAACAATGTTCCTCCAAATGTGGTCCATTAACAATCTACATCACAATCCCTCTAAGAAAGTGAAATCCTTACCTCAAGGTTCAGATTCAGTAAGTCTGCTCTGAAGACCAAGATTAAAAAAAACTTTTAAGCGTGACAATTAATCACTGACAGAAAGACAAGAACGCAAATTATATAGTCAAACTAAAGCCTAATACAAAAAAAAAAAAAGGAGGCCTGGGAAAGAGGTTTAAAGTGTTAGATAGGAAATGGAGTGTGGACTGCCTTGAATACCCGAATGAGTGGGGACTTTTCTTTTCTTTTCTTTTCTTTTGTAAATAAGAAAAAACTTACTGAAGTATTTTAAGCAAAGGAGTGAAAAGGTCAAAGTTGTTGCTATTCATTGACTCAACAACGGTGTGAAGGACAGTGGAGCAGGCAGA